>PVKE010004820.1:50000-62301 GCA_004027555.1 Craseonycteris thonglongyai
CTCTCACCACTTTGCTGAGGGACAGACTCTAAGAGGAAAAGCAGAGCAGAGTATAGGAAGTCCTTCTTAAGGGTGATGCTTTGCTCGAGCTGAAGCAACCACCACCTATGCTCCGATGAATATGGATTTTGAGTGTTCTCAAAAGTTTGTCTATGTTCAAAAGGCATTACAGAATTAAAGTCATCCTGCAAATGCTGACATTACAAACATATACATGTGCTCCATACATGCTAATGATTCCAGATAAGCAGATCCATGGGTACTCTGTTAGAAACTCTAGGACTACCATTGCTTACCAGGACTCTGCCACCTCACATCTGGTTGCCTTGGGTCCTTCACTAGCTTAGTCCTTCCTGAAAATTATTCTTGAGTTGGTTTTCCTAAATGCTTCTCTACTATCCATCATATTTCATTGTAAAAATATCCATAGATGTGTTACTCTTAATATCACAGAACAGATAGACTGCTGCCCTGCTGTTTCAAGTTTCACAAACTTCGACAGTGGCATGGAATGAATGTGGATGTCCATATAGATAAAATGATAATGCATTTTCAGCTGGTAAGACTGAACCCAAAGGTGAATTAATTTTCACTTAATGAAAAGTTGCACTGGCAACACAATATAAATTTAAGATTTCATATGTAATTTTATTACAAAATAAATATTTTTTATAATGTGCGGCATATATTTTCTTTAAAAAGTGCACTCTAATTTTGCAAAGAAAATTTTAGTTATTTAATACCTAATTTTTGATATACCATCTTTTCATATGTATTGCTTTTTACTTAACAGCACTCCAATATATTAGTTGTGCATTTATTTTTCTATGGAATTCCAACCATGTGACTTACAAACAAAAATGTTAATGTTTGCTTTTCTTTTAGATAAAGATGTAATTTATAAAGTTTTTTACAATTATTTAGTTCAAGCTCTTTTGAGCTGAATCTACTCACAAATTTTGCCTGAGAGCCATCTGAGTAACTATAATTTTATGATCCCTCACTTAATATATATAGAGGACACAGCAGAATGCTTCATTTGTTCTTTTCAAGTTGCATATTCATCAGTGAGTGATGCAGAAGACAAATTTCTCGGTCCTTAAAATTGCCTCCCTACCTCCCTTAGCAGTTCTCAAAATTTTGCCATATATATTTCTCAAAATGATTCTACCAAAAACTAAGTTGTGATATATTGAGAAAACCCTAAGAGCAAAGAAGAAAACATTGCTCATAAACCTAGAAAACTGATCTACAGTATGTATTTGTGAGTAGAATTGGATGACATACTAATTTTTAGTAAGACTAGAGCAACTAGCTGTGGTCTTATAGTTAGTTATCTTATCATTTTTACCACTGGCAGTGTAAGCAGAGAAAACTCAGAGGACCAAAGGGAAACCTCTGTAAAGCTCACATGGTGTCCTAAGGGAACTGAATACACACACACACACACACACACACACACACACACACAACCATGTGTCAATGTGTGGTATTTAGGACTGATTCAAAACTGCCCCAATGGCTTTGAGTAACATGGGTCATGACCTCAGATGACATGTTACTCACATGATCTGTCCGTACATTTCTATCCAATGTTATATAAAATGACTATGACTACTGCCTTAGTAAAACATTTTGAAATTTATTGCTTAAATAGTTCTTACAAGGTTTATATAAACTTAGATGAAAAACATCACACCTAAAATCAACTTCTCTTCATTGATAATAAAACAGGGACACTGTGTTAATAATATAGAATTCTATTGACCCTGACAGCATTATTGTTAGAGACAATAGTATTTTATGCATCACTAAGAAACTAATTCTATTAGTCATGTCATTGTAACACTTTTTTTTGAAATAAAAGATGTTAGAAACTGGAAAATAAAACTCCCTATCTTTACTAAACTAAGGTAGCATAATCATAACAAATAATCTACAATGATTTAAAAGGCATTTTAGTCTCCTGAAATTAAAGTCACCATTATCACCAAAACTATTACTGTAAAAAACAGTTAAAAATACAGTTTTTATACATTTTTGTAAGTAATACTTAACAAATAAAAATAAAATTGTATATGATACTAAGTTTTGTTTCTATTGTTAAATAGTTCTTCTTATTGCCTCTGGACAACTGAGCAAACACACACACATATACATGTACCCACATGCTTATATACATATATGTGAACAATATGATATGTATATACTTAGTAACAGATTTTTCATGAATTTTAATGCAGTGAATCACAGTCAGATTTTAATAAATCTCTACTGATAAATAAATTGTGAAAATAGAAATAGTAAGGTATTGGTATTCAAAACAATGAAGAAGTAAAATTGGGAAAAAATTGAATTTTTATTATAATTAGTATTTATTTATTTTTCTCCTTTATTAGATTTCTTTTCTTTAGTATTTTTGTCCTCTACCCTCTAACATAGTAACCTCAAATAGGGGTCAAATGTATGCTTATTTATATCAGTATTATAGTTCTAGCCATGCCAATGATGAAAACACTTTAAGGCCTGGAGGGTAGTAATAAATTTTTTTAAATGCAATCACATAGAGTGTTGCCTTACAATTTGAGCATTAAAATATCAGTCAGAGATTCAGGAAACATAGACTGATGAAATCAAATAGTTACTATCTAAACCTTTCCCTAATCTTTTAAAGGCTGAAGAAAATGCACATATAGAAAAAGTTATTAAGAAAAAAATAGCTAGGATAGATGGGATTTTAAAGCATTTGTAAAGAGCTAAAATGCAATGAATTGTGTATGATTGGCAATGTTTGGAGAGCCTTCTGTATTATTTAAAGCTGCCCAAGAATTCCTTTTTTTCCCTAAAAAATCCATTTTGAAATAATTTAGTCATAAAACAAAACAAAAAAAAAGATAATTGTGTTGCATGGTTTTCAATTTTTGAGTGTTTAATTGAAACTAAATTCTATCATATATTGTCTATCATATATTGTCATTCTAAGACTTTAAAAGAATAAAATAAAACAAAATACAGGAGCACACTTGATACATTCAGAAAACTGGTCCAAACTGGGAATCAGTTGGCCTTGACCTTCTTTATATTCCACCTTCTCTTTATTCTCGACATTCTTCCCTCTTTTTTTCTGCTTCTTTTCCCCTCCCCTTGACCACACCCCACCTCTCTGTTTTGTTATACTACATATTCATATTGCCTGATAATATTTCATGTTTTTGACTTTTTAATGTATCATACTCTACTTTAAATACAGTGTTTTTAAAGCCTTCTCTAAATAACTAAAGTCTATCAGTAAAAGAATTCAAGATAACATATTGGTCTGAATCAATATTTAATATGCTACTCTTACACCAGCTTATCCTTTTGATAGAAGATCTGTTAAGAATATGTACTTTTTCTTGAAAAAGAAATACTAAAGTTAGCCTTTCAGAACAGCGACAATCTAGTTGTTGGATAAGTTTTTCCTCAAGTTCATTATATAATATATTTCAATTTGTAGATTTGTTTCTTTATTCTTATTTCTACCATTTGTTCCACATTAGTATTTATAATTGTTACCTGGACATTTTTGTTGATCAGTTTGATTGTTTCAAAGGCATTTCAAGTTTAACCTAGTCCCAAACAATACCATTTTCTTTCTCCATGAAACGTTTTCCTCTTTTTGTGAAAAGTTAATTTCTTAGTTAATAGTACCATTCATTGCCTGTTCTGTCAGCTTTGCTAGACCTGCCAGATTTTTCTTCTATCCACCTACCTCTCCTCCAACCCCACCAATTTCAGTTAAGGAGACTACAAGTCTTATAAATTCATCTCAGAATTATCTCTTGAATCTGACTCCTCCTATGTGTGGTTTAAGCAAGCAACATCTAACTGATTTATTGCAATGACTAAATTTTGTCTGTAACAAGATTTTTTTCTTTACTGTGATGTGCTAACACTCTAATCTGTCACTATAAATAACTTCAATCATATGTTCCTCTCTTGTTTGAAAATTAGTCTTCTTGTTTTTATTATAAAGTCTAATCACTTAAGCGTGGAGTTAAAAAACAACAACTAACTTTTACATCTAGGCATATACATATGCATACATACACACACACACATTTTTGCAAATAGCCTACCCAATCATTATTCCAACACAGAATGCTTGCCATTTTTCAAAAATATATTGCTCTTTCATTTATCCTAGTTTTCATACAGTCTACTTTCTTGCCTAGAATAGAATGTATTACACTGACTGACAATTTCTTTCTATCTTTTGAGATTTATTTCAGATGTAACTTCCTCTGCAAAGGCTTTCCTGACTCTCCCAGGCAGTTGACATTCTTGACTAGGGCGTTAATCTGATTATATTCGCTATGAGATCAAGTCTCACCACACCCCCAATCCCCGGTAGAGACTCTAACTAGGCTTTCCCTTTTATAACATGACACCTCTTGGTAACAAAGCTTCACTCTATAGTTGAGATTTCTAAAAGTCTCAAATCGTTGAAACATTAAGGTTATCCACACAAAGTAGTTTGAATGGGTCACAGTTCTCTCAAGTCTTAGATCATAATAGGATGTATAATAAAGACTATACACTTTATCTGGAGAAAAATATGGGTGAACACAGGCAATTGCTGATGGAACCTTTTACCTACAACCATGCAACATATGGCTCAGATCCCCACTTATGACTGTGACTATAGTGATGGAGAGAAAACAAATATGAATGCTATTAATCAGACCCTGGTGATCAGAGTGATGGTAGGTGAAGAAAAGAACAAAATCTAGAATGACTCCCAGATTTTCAGTTTTGCTAAATATAGATTCCCAATAAGACAAAATGAGTGAAGGAGGAGGTATAAGCTTGAACATCTGGATTTCACTGCTTTTGGTACATCAAGGTATGTATTTCCTTTAGATGATTAGATACATTAGACTGGAAGTTTCATCTTAAAGATTAGATGAGATGCTGATTTTCTTTAATTTTAATTATTATTTTTTTTTGGTAAAGGTTTAAACAGTATTTTCAGCTTTGAGGACCATATGTTCTTGGTTGCAACTGTTCAACCTTGCCTTTGTAGAAGAAAGCAGCCATAGACCAAGCAAATAGACATGGCTGTGCTTCACAAAAAACTAATTTATAAAGACAGACAATGCAATATATAAATGATGTATTATTGCAATGTTCACTTGAAACTTATATAATTTTACTAACCAGTCTCATCCCAATCAGTTTCATAAAAACTGAAACAAACAAATAAAAAGTGGAAAGCCAAGTGTAGCCTATAGGCCATAATTTGCTGACCCTTGATCTAGAACATTGAAATTCTCATTTTATAGAGGACAAATGCCTTCATAGTGCCTGAGATTACTCAAGTAAAGTATGCAGAGGAAAAGACTAATTTGTCATTGGATTAGGAAGAGTAGAATTTTATGAATAAAAACACAAAAAACTGGTCAGAGATGCCAGAAATGTAGAAACATAAGAAAGATGATTGTTACATATATAAAGTAATGGGATTTTCAAGAAATTTAACTATGTTAAATGCAGTAAAGAGCTTTAGTAAGTACAAGTACAACAAAAAGAAAAAAAATGCAGAAAACAAAAACAGATAACTGACTTGGATTTGCAAACAATGATCTTTAGTGACCTTAGAATGAAAAGTTTCAATAGAGTGTGACAGAAAATTTTACTTTGCAGAAGAAAGTGTCATAAAAATATAAAAGGGAAACCAACAAATCATTACTCTTTCAAGCTTGGCTCAGATAGAGACGAGATTAGCAACCTAGTTCAAGTAAGGGAGTTTCTGTTTGTTCCAGTTTTGCATTGTTCTTTGACTATCTGTATAGATTTAGTCAGGGAATAAGATATTAATATAGCATTAATAATTATACATTGTGGCTTCTGTTAAAGTCTTTAAAATCTATAAAAACACCTGTGTTACCTGGCATCCTGGAACACTGAATTTTAGAATTTTAACAGTAAAGATTAATAATTATTTGTTAAAGCTTGCTTACTGATAGTCTTCACTTCCCTGTTCTGGCTATTCAGAGTTTGTCAACTTTTCTTTAAACACACCTGATAACTTTTTAAAAACCATCTTTCTCTCCCTATTCTTCTAGAATTGCTGTGAATCCTTTCTTCCATGTCATACTGTAGTTGATCTTCATCTGTTTCTACATTTGCTTGCATTATGTTAAGGACTATTTATACAGGTGCCATACCTGAGAGGCCAGTCCCTTAAAGTTTTTAACTTTGTAAAAGAACTATTTACCTAAAAAAGTTAGGCCATATGCACATAATCAACATAAAAGTGAAGTTCTATGCCTAATAATTTCATATATGTATTATAATTTGGTGGAAAAAATTAAAAATGTTGAAGTAATTTGGAAAAAAATAACTATATATTTAATACTCAAAATATACTTAGGGAATAGAAAGTTGGTAATAATGCTTTCTTTTTGTTCCATTGAATTATTATAAGAAAAATGCTCAGTGTTAGTATGCTAAGTCAGGAGTCCATGGCCTGTTAGGAACCAGGCCACACAGCAGGAGGTGAGTGGCAGGCCAGCAAGAGAAGCTTCACTTTTATTTACAGCCTCTTCCCATCACTTGAATTACCACCTGAGCTCCACTTCTTGTCAGATTAGTGGTGGTATTAGATTCTCATAAGAACAGAAACCTTATTATCAACTGCACTTGCGAGGGATCTAGGTTGCATGCTCCTATGAGAATCTAATGCCTGATGATCTGAAGTGGAGCTGAGGTGGTGATGCTAGTGCTGGGGAGTGGCTGCAAATAGAGATTAACATTAACAGAGATGTTTGACTGCACAGAAACCATAATAAATCAATTGCGTGCACACTTACATCAAAACCCCATAAGTGAGCAGTAAGTGACAATTAAAGCTGCATTTGGCACTTGAATCGTCCCCAAAATATCCCCGCTCTCCCTGGCCCGTCCATGGAAAAACTGTCTTCCATGAAGCCAGTTCCTGGTGTCAAAAATGTTGGGGACTGCTGCTTTATGTGGTCTGGTAAGGGAATGATACAGCAATATTTATTTCATTTATTCCCAGGAGTCCAGCAATGTGTTTAGGATTCAAGCTAGAGTTATACAGTCCGGCGAAATTAAAGTCATGGTGATAGGTGTCTGCACTTGACCAAGTTGAAATCCTTTGTCCAACAACAAATTACATGACTTTGTAATTGAACTGGGATCACATCTTGATAAAGTAGGCATTCAAAAAGATTTCTCTACAATTTGTGTAAAGCCTCCAAAATCTCTTAGCAGTAACCATAGGTCACTCAGACCAAAATAAATTGAAGCTACAAACTTTCCATTCACTCTATCTTTATATTAAAATTCAACTTGTGCCACCCGGAGTTTCAAATTCTTCAAAATAAAACAAAACACATCCATGTGAAATTATGTGGGTTAAGGTTTTATATTTGAAGACAGTTAGAAATAGAGCTGTTAAAAAAATGGTAAATTTGACTAGATACAACACCTATTTATGATTAATACACTTCATAAAATTGGTATAAAAGAAAGAACCCCAACATAATAAAGGCCATATATGACAAACCCTCAGTAATACATATTTAATGGTGAAAAAACTGCAAGCTTTTCTTTTAAGATCAGGAATAGGACAGGGGTGCTCCTTCTCACCACTGTTACTCAATATAGTATTGGAAGTTCTAGCCAGTGAATTCAGGCAAGAGAAATAAATAAAAGGCATTCAAATAAAGAACAAAAAAGTCAAATTGTCACTTTTTGTAAATGACATGAGGGGATGCCGGGGTGGCTCAGCACGTTAAGCATTAGACTTACAGCCCCAGAGTCTGAGGATTGAGTCCCAGCCCTGGCCAGTGAGGAACCATGTGCTAAACTGGGGTGTGCTTCCCAAGTGGGAGGCCTCTGGCCCACTTCCTGCTCTGTGAACCCCTCTGCCTACTTTTGTGGAACAAAACAATGTCAAAAACTGATGACATACAAATATGGAGACTGCTGTGGGCCCTCCCCCTTCTCTCTCTCTCTGTCAAAACAATAAAATAAATATTAAAAAAAGACATATTTTACATAGAAAACCTTAAGGACTCTACCAGAACTATTAGAAACAATAAATACAATATAGTCACAAGATGAAAAAAAATCAATGTACAAAAATTCATTTGTTCCTATATACTAACAATGAAATTTCAGAGAAAGAAGAAAAATACATAATTTTTACAATTGCAACAAAAAGAATAAAATACCTAGAAATAAACTTTAACAAAGAATGTGAAGGACCTATACACTGAAAACTATGAGACACTATTAAACAAAATCGAAGACACAAAGAAACAGAAAGACATTTTATGTTCATGGATTAAAGGATGACCACAGTTAAAATGGCCGTACTACCCAAAGTAATATACAGATTTAGCATAATCCCCATCAAAAGCCCCATGGCATTTTTAAAATAAATACAACAAAAATCATCATATTTGTATGCAATCACAAGAGAACCCGAATAGCCAAAGCAATCCTGAGGGAAAATAGAACAACAACAAAAAAAGGCTGGATGTATTGTATCCTCTAACTGCAATTTATATTACAAAGTGACAATGATAAAAACAACATGGTATTGGCAGAAGAATGCACAGGCCAATAGAACAGAACTGAGATTCCAAAAACAAACTTTTTTTTTTTTTTTGACAAAGGAATCAAAAACATACAATGGAGAAAAGAAAGTCTCTTCAATAAATAGGGCTGGGAAAATTGGAAAGCCACTTGCAAAAGAATAAAACTAGACTGCTATTTGTCACCGTATACCAAAACTAACTGACAGTGGATCAAAGGCCTAAACACAAGGCCTGAAATAATAAATTACATAGAAGAAGACATAGATACTAAGCTCAGGGACCTTAGGTTTCAGAGAGAATTTTGTAAATTTGACCTCAATGACAAGGGAAGTAAAAACAACAATAAATGAATGGGACTATACTGAACTAAAAAGTTCTGTGCAGCAAAAGAAGCTATCAACACAACAAAGAGGCGATCTACCAAAATGAAAAATATACGCACACAACACCTAAAATAGCTGCTAATATCCAAAATATATAAAGAACTCATACAACTAAACAACAAGAAAACAAACAATCCAAATAAAAAATGGGCAGAGGACCTAAACAGACCCTTCTCCGATGAAGACATATGTATAAATAGCCAACAGATATAAGACAAAATGCTCAACTTCACTAGTTATTAGGGAAATAAAAAAACAAGACCACAATGAGATGCCACCTCACACCTATTAGTGTGGCTATCTTTAATAAGACAAATACTAACAAGTATTGGAAAGCCCTTGGAGAAAAAGGAACCCTCAAACACTGCTGGTAGGAACATAAATTGGTACAACCACTATGGAAAAAAGTATGGAGATTCCTCAAGGAATTAAGAATTGAATTACCAGATGACCCAGCAATACCTCTTCTGGATTTCTACCAAGAAATCTGAAAACATTTATTTTTAAAGATATATATATATATACCCCTATGTTTGTTGCAGCATTATTCACGGTGGCCAAGACAAGTAAACAACTGAAGTGTCTTTTGTTAGATGATAGAATAAAGAAGATATGGTACATATATACAGAATGGAATATTACTTGGCCACAAGAATAGATGAAATACTGCCATTTGTGACAACGTGGATGGATCTTGAGATTATCATACTAAGCAAAATAAGTCAGACAGGAAAAGTCAAGAACTGTGTGACTTCACTTCTATTTGAGATATAAAACTGAAAGCAACAAAAGAACAAGAGAAGCAAACAAACAAAAACTCTTTGACACAGACAACAGTTTAGTTATTACTGGAGGGAAAGGGGAGTGTATGGTGGAAGTAAATGGGGTCAAATATATAGTGACAGAAAGCAAACTGACTCTGGATGATGAACACACAATGCAATATGTACATGATGTATTATAAAATTGTATTCTTGAAACCTATATAATTTTACCATCTTATAACACTCCAATAAATTTAATAAAAATAAAAAATACATAAACACACACACACACACACACACATGCACACAAGTGTTCCTACCATCCCATCAACCTGCCTTGTCCAAATACAAATTGAAGTTCAAAGAAGTTGTATGTTGGAGATGGTAGTGTGGCACCAACAAATATTCTGTGCCCATATTGTTGAAAGATGATATATCTTTCAATTATCTATTAGCTATGAATGGAGAAAATTATGCTGAACATTTGTTGAGTATTTAACTCTGCGCCAAACCCCGTACTAAGTACTTACTACATGTTTACTTATTTAATACTTATAGTAGACATAAGAGGTAGGTTTTATTATCTTCATTATACAGATGAAGAAAATGAAGTCCAGAGGAGTATATAATTGGCTGCAGGTTATATGGTTCATGAGTAAAGAAGACAGGATTTGAACCCAGAAAGATTTCTCTGGTACCTAAACTCTTCACAACAAAGATGATGTGGTTAATTTTTAAGCTGTGAATAATGGGAGTTAATTCTAACTGTTGTTTTATTCATTTGAGAAAAAGAACCAAAAGTGACTCTTCAATTTCTTTTTCAAAAACATAATATTTTTGTAGTAATAAAGGTACAGGCTGTTCTTTCAATTCTTAGTCTCTGAGACTATCGCTAAAGGCCTAGTCAGTACTTCTTACCACATTGTTAAATTAGCAAGAGTCTTTCAAGTTTTTTCAATCACACTTGAATCAGAATTCTTGTTACAAAGTACACATAATGCTCCAGGACATTGTAACCCCAGTGGGAATTTTATGGCATTCCAAACTTTAGAATACATAGAAATATTTACAAATTACAGAGAAAGTAAGAAAAAGTGACTTGATCACAGTCCCCACTTTTTCACTTCTGTAGTCTTATTCTCCTTATCCCATTTCTTTTTTCATTAAATATATATGTGTGTGTGTGTGTGTGTATATATATATATATATATATATATATAACAACTAAAATATGTACGTATATATTTAACTGTGTCATCCATAGCTCAGAGGACTGTAAGAAAGTTTAAAGAAACCACAAACCAGCAGAGCTAAACAATAAGTAAGACGGGACCAAGTATCCAGGTGATTCTGGTGAGAGCATCAGTGAAGAAGATAAGGGTAGAGACTTTTCCACTAAGGCCTGAAAAATGCATCTGCTGGTTCTCATCTTGCTCTTTCTTGTTTCTGGAAGCAAATAAGGCACAAATGACATTGAATATCTCTCCCAAGCTTCTTCTTTTCCTCATCTACAAGGATACACACATATGTTTAACACAATATGTTCTATTGAGATTTTTTCTATAATAGTTTACAGCCTCAGAGCTACAATTGATTAATTCATTTGGCAAAATTTTTTTAATGATAGCTTTTTTATAGACTACATCATTTCCTCAAATAACATTGTTTTATTCAACATCATTTTGTTATAATATTTCTGAGAAAAAAAATAATCTGTTACCAGCAGGCTACTACCTGTATGGAGTCTGTGTGTTTTCCCCATGTTTGTGTGTGACTTCTCTTGGACTCCAATTTCATCCCATACCACAAAGATGTGCACATCATGTTGACTGGTGTGTCTACACTGTCCCAGTTTGAGTGAGTGTGGGTTTATGTAATGCACCCTTTTTAGACGGGTGTCCTGTCCAGGATTGGGTCGTATCTTGTGCCTTAAGCTGCTAGGATACTTTCAGGCCACCCTTGACCATGAACTGGAACAAACGAGTTGAAAAAGAACGATCTTAATATTTTTATTAATCTTTCTTAAATGTATGAGGGCTGTTCAGAAAAAAATCCAGCCACTGTCAAAATAACAACAATGGTTACATGGCTGGATACTTTCTGTACAGCCCTCATATGTATACCTAACATTTATTTTAATTTTTAATATTAGAAGTGTTTTACATTTTTATTTAGAAGTTTGGTGATGTTGTGTGACCAGACATATGCTGTAGAAACTTAATTCTTTTTTCTAAAGATCTATTTTATTGTTTTGAATGAGAGAGATAAAGAAAGAGAGACAGAGAAGGGGGAGAGCCCAGAGGAGTCTCCAAAGTTGTACATCATTGGTTTTCAATGAGTTTTATTCCACACACGTGAACAACGGGCCCCACGAGACAGGAACCAAACTGGTGGCTTCCTACATGAGAAACACACCCTAGCTAAGCATATGGGTCTACATATGCTGGGGCCTGGCCTTGATCCTCCTCAGATCCCAGGGCTGTAAGACTAGTGCTCAACCTGCTGAGCCATCCTGGCATCCCCAAATTATCTCTTATTTATA
>PVKE010004821.1:0-33347 GCA_004027555.1 Craseonycteris thonglongyai
TATGTATTGCATTATGCTCAAATTCCTTGGTAATATAAAAAAACAAGTACCTAAATATAAACAAATAAAATTTTCTTTTAGAAATTTATTTTTATTGTTTTTTGACAGAGAGAGAGAGACAGAGAGAGACAGAGAGAAAGGGGAGGGCCCAGAGCAGTCTCCATAGTTGATAGCATTAGTTTTCCATATAGTTTCACTCTACAGGTGGGCACAGGGCTGTGCAGGGCAGGAACTGGGCCGGGAGCCTCCCACATAGGCTATGGCAAGAACTGAACTGGGGGCACACCCCAGTTCAGCATATGGGTCCATCTGGGCAGGAGCCAGGATTCGATCCTTGGTCTCCAGGACTGCAAGGAGAGTGCTTAACCCCCTAAGCCATCCCAGCTTCCCCAACAAATAAAAATTTGAATTAAAAAATTAAAATGAAAGATTTTTTTCCCCCTGAGAGTTTGGGTCAAAAATGTGGGAGCACGCTATACAAGGGAGCGCATTATATATGGTATTCACTTGAGAACACAGATGTATTTGTAGTCAATGAAAAAATGAGACTGCTGAGAGGTAAAGTGGCTCACATCCTACAGAGCAATGGCACCATAACCTCTGATGTTCCCTGGACCAAAATTGTCATCACAATGAGAATAATGTATTTGCATTTATCAGTTTTCTACAAGCTATCATCTTCCTTGACAGAGTTGTAAAAATGTCTGAATTGGTGGTAAACAGTAGATCAAACCCACTTAATCCAGATGATGCTTAGGGAGTTGTGACAGAAAGATGACTGTGAGGACCTGAGGTCCTTTGGGTGCTTGAGTGTGTGGATATTTTTTTTGGTGGGGGAGTTATTATTGTTTTTGACATAGAGACAAAAAGAGACAGAGAGAATGGGGAGAACCCAGTGCAATCTCCACAGTTGTACCGGTACATTAGTTTTTGATATAGTTTTGTTCCACAGGTGGGCACAGGGCTGTGCAGGGCAGGAACCAGGCCAGGGGCCTCCCGCATGGGAGGCACACCCAGGACAGGAGCTGAACTGGGGCCCTCCCACATGGGAAGCTCGCCCTGGCAAGAACCAAACTGGGGACACACCCCAGTTCAGCATATGGGTCCACACAGACTGGGGCCAAGATTCGATCCTCAGACCCTGGGGCTGCAAGACAAGTACTCAACCCACTGAGCCATCCTGGCATCTCCCGGATATTTCTTTTTAAAGAATGCATCCTAAGTGCAAACATCAGCTTTTAGTTTCAGAACATAAGACAAGCATGCTCATTAGTCACCCTCTCTTTTATAATAGAAAATAAAACCTGACTCACCATAGAGCAGACTTTGGGCTCCATCAGCTGAGAGCTCTTCTGTGGACATACTCATATGGCTAGAACTGTACCAGGAAACTCAATAACATCTCTCTGGGCCTAATGTTGGTTGTAAAATGGAGATGATAATATTGACCATAAAATTAAAAAAGAGATTAAGTTAAATAATATATGGAAAGTTGCACCACGTAGTATCTGAAACACAGTGGATACTAAAACAATTTGGAACTATTTCTGAAAGACACAAGTGCACAAAGACGTACAAACAACAAATATGATTTGCTCTCATTGTTCATAATGGCCAAATTCTTGAATTATCTAAATGCTCAATTAACAGGAGACTAGTCAAATAGAGGATAAACACTATGGAACACAATGGCAGCCATTGACAATCACAACATTCATTCACGTGAGAAAAATAGTCAGAGCTTGTTAAGTAAAAAGAGTAAAAGTATTGCATTATGTGCTCACCACTCAGAATCAGCTCTCCTTCCATCACCACATATCTGGTGCCCATTCCCTATCCCCACCCCACTCTCCCTCCCCCCTCCCCCCTCCCGCTCAGGTAGCCACTAAACTATTGAGTGTATCCATAGTTTTTGTTTCTTTGTTACTTTCAGTTTTATTTTTTTCCCCTTTAAGATTTATTTTATTTTATTTTATTTTAAGTTTATTGGGGTGACATTAATTGATATCAATTATATTGTTTTCAGGTGTACAATTCTATATTACATTGTCTATACATCGCATTATGTGCTCATACTTTCAGTTTTATATTCTACCTATAAGTGAGGTCATATGTTTCCTGATTCTTTCAGTCTGACTTATTTCACTTAATAAGATAGTTTCAAGATCCATCCATGTTGTCACAAATGACTATATTTCATCTTTTCTTATTGCTGAGTAGTATTCCATTGTGTAAATGTACAACTTCTTTATCCAGTCATCTATCAAAGGACACTTTGGTCGTTTCCATGACTTGGCCACCATGAACAGTGCTGCGATAAACATTCAGGTACAGAGTTGTACACCTAGAAACTATATTGCTGACCATGTCACCGCAATACATTTAACAATAAAAAAAAAAATTAAAAAAACAAGAGTAAAAGCTGTCAATCCTCCAATCACATTTGTGAAAGGACAAACACCAAAAGCTAAATAGTAGATTCTCTTCGCCCTTCTTTCTGGTCTGTGCCTTCTTCTCCCCCCTCACCTTGCCTTCCCCTGCAGTTCCTGATAATAGTGTCTTGGATCCCAGGTGAGCTCTCGAAGGCTAACTCCTCCAGCCTTGTCTCAACTCTGAGCAACAAAGCGGTGGTGAAAAGGGAGCTGCTGAAGGATGTGGTAGGGAACTGCCACTACCAAATCAACAACCACTTGGACCATGAGTACAAACCACTGCCCGTGAACAAGATCATCAACTCTGCGAAGGAAAAGATCGGTGAGCAGATGGAGTACAGCATTCTGGGCAGAAACTGTGAGCACTTCGTCACCAATCTGAGATACGGCAAACCCCGCAGTCGGCAGGTGAGGCCCTCTTCGGGGTGCCCCTCTCTCTTGGAGGTCTGCCCATTCTGCCAGTTGTCAGGATGAGCCCACCTCTAAAAAGTGGTCATAACTTCTGTTTCCTAGAAAGTAGGGCCCCTGGGACATAGCCAGCGTCCTCCAGCCAGGAGGGCAGCCCAGAGGCCAGGCCCCCAGGGAAGGCAGAAGCAGTGTAGCATCTCTGGTGATAGATGTTGATAATGGGGGAGGCTGTGAAGGAGTGGGCAGACAGGGGGTGTATGGGGAGAACCTACCAGGACCTGCTGTGGACAATAAACATGGGCTGCTCACTTTCAGGCAGAAAACTTTGTGTTGGGAACAGAGATTACCCTAGGAATTGGATTTCTTGGAGTTCTGTCTGCCATTGGATACAGAGCTCTGAAGAGGCAAACCCAAAAACATTGATAGCCTGAAGGAGCCACAAAATCCTGCATTAGAAGCAACCATGGAAATGGCCTGCCACAGCTCCTCTGTCTGCCCCACCCTCACTCTCTGGCAATCTGTAGTTATAGCTATTGCTTTTCCTCCCTCACTGGCTGAAGGATGAACTATTTGTATCAAGACTGAAGAATTGGGGAAGCTGGGATGGCTCGGTGGGTTAAGCACTCACTTTACAGCCTTGGGAACCAAGGATCGAATCCTAGCCCCGGACCCTGTGGGCCCATATGCAGAACTGGCGTGTGCTTCCCATGCAGGAGGCCCCTAGTTCAGTTCTCGACCTCCGGTTCGGCTCCTGGCTCGAGGGGGTGTGCTTCCCACGCGGGAGGCCCCCAGCCCAACTCCCACCCTGCATGGCCCCCGCCCACCTGTGTGGAATGAAACCATGTTGAAAACTGCTCTGGGCCTTCCCCCTTCTCTCTGTCTCTGTGTCTGTCTCTCTGTGTCACTGTCAAAAATAATAAATCTTTAAAAAAAAAAAGACTGGAGAATTGATGAGTGTATCTATGTATCCCTCCAGGAAAGGACTTTCACTGTTTTTAGACTTCTGAACCAGATAGGAAGAAAGTAACAACAATTCTGCATCTGGTTGCTGGGGCCAAGCCTGTGGCGAGGAAGCAAGAGTGCTGGCAGGTGGAAAGCGGAGGGGGATCATGATGCTATTTGCTCCTGGGACCAAGAGGAGCAAAGGGTGTAACAGGAGGATTGGGGAACCTGTCACTCATGGCTGGGTCACATTCACGGTGGAGAATCTTCGACACAATTCTGGGGGCTCACACAACAGACATTTGTTGCTCACAGTTTTGAAAGCTGAGAAGTTCAAGGTGAAGGTGCTGGCAGATTCACTTCCTGGTGAACCCCTCTTCCTTGCTTGCAGATGGCCACCTTCTCACTGTGTCCTCACATGGAGAGAGGGAGCTCTGGTCTCTCTTATAAGGGCACACATGCTATCATGGCCCCACGCCTGCCACCTCATTACCGCCTCTAAATCTAATCACCTCCCGAAGTCCCACCTCCAAATACCATCACATTGGGGGTTAGGGCTTCAAAGTGAATTCGGGGGATGGGGAGAGACACAAACATCCATTCAGTCCATGACAGAGCCCAATGATGTCTTTAATAGAATTCACATGAGGCCACATGTCCCCAAATAAAATCTTCCTGTGCTTTTATTTCACTCCATTAAAATAAGCCTAAATGATTACAGACCAGGGCGAAATCAATCAACCAAACCCCACACCTGCTAGCTAAGCACGATTTCTCCAGACTAAGCGGTCGTGTCAGGGCGATTCCTTGAGCTTATTGCTCTTCCCGCTTATTTCTGTTCAGGAGTCCGAAGAGGCTTGCGGCGGCAAGGCCTACTCCCAAGAAGCCTGCTGCCACACCTATGGCTGTGACCGCATCAGTGACCTGCAGAAGAGAAGGAGGATCACACTTCAGCTTAGGAAAGACCCATCTGGCCCTGGCCCTCTTCCACAGAACCACAGAAAGAACAACTGCTGGCAGGGCAGGGGGATCCCAAGATGGCAGGCCCCCTGGGAAATGGGGAGGAGGTGTCCGGTGGGGCAAGCATGAGTAGGTTTTTAAAGCATAATAAACCCTCAAGGGGTGCCTGTGGAAAGGACAGAGGAAAAGAGTCCCCGATGTTCTAGGTCAGGGCTGGCCAACTGGGAGCCTTGACGCAGTATAAAGTTCGGGAAACCACCTCGATGAACTCTCTCTCACTACCCAGGGCTTAAGGGCACGGAGCAGGTCTGGCTTGTTCCCCGTGTCCGAGGGGCTCAGCCCACCTTCAGGCCCAGAGCGGGCACTCAGGATTGCTCTGCTAAACGAATGTTGTGACCATGAGTATCACGGAGGCTCTGTTTTTATGAAAAAGGATTACCTCGCTTAGGCACTCATAGGAAAAGGAAGCTGATACCCTGAAACCACCTAATGATGCAGTAACATGTGAAGATGATCCCTGAGGGCCATGCACTCAGCACAGCTGCTGGGAGCCTGGGAGCCCACCCCTCCCCACATCACTGTGTCAGCAGAAGAGCCCAGTGAAGACTATGAGAACGGCTGTGTTCCAGGTGTTAGCCCTGGGAAACGTACTGTAACATATTTATTTGAGTTGAAAAAAAAGTCGTATTTTTTTTCTAAAAGAAATCAAGTCTGCTTTACCTGGTTGGTTTCACAATAATGCTGTCCTGGCTATTAAAATTACATGGAAGACATTTTTCATGAACCAAATGAGCTAAATGTGCAACCCCAAGGACATGAAGAAAATATGTTCGTAAAGCGTCTATGCAATAATGAACTATGTGCCAAAAATTGCATCCTTTGCAATTTGCGGGGGAGGGGGGTGTGTGTATTTATTATTCATTGAATGTTTGATGTCACCTAAAAATGCACACAGAGAGGTATGTGGTTTTTCAAATTATTTTAGGCCAGGAGTCTGCAAACTATGGCATGTGGGTCAAATCCAGCCCACCAATTATTTTTGTTCAAAAAAACAACTTGCTTGGGAGTACAGCCTTGCCCATTCCATTTCATACTGTCCATAACTGCTTTAGATCTACAAAGCTACAAAGGCAGAGGAGAGTGGAGAGATCGCGACCATGTGGGCCACAGAGCCTGGAAGACGTACTGTCCAGCCAGCCCCTCACAGAAAACGTTTGTCCGACACGACCCGGGCTCTTCCTCCCACCTCGCACTGAGCCCTTGGCCTATAGTCAGTCCTTGTTGCTCCTACTCCCTGGTAATCGCCAGCTGGCTTTCTAGTTTCAGATTAATCAAAAGAGTTAACCTGTTGTAAAGTCTTCCTTCATCAGGTACCTGAGTTCAAATCCCACCTCTGCACAGTGGCTGTCAGGTTCTAGAGACTCAATACCTCTTTGTTGAATGAGTTTGGACAAGTCACTGAAGCACTGAGTTTCAGTTCCTCCCTCTGTAATTTGGGGATAATAAAATCTGCCTCTAGGGCTGTGGTAAGGGTCCATCTCAGAGCCAGGTGGCCAGGGAGGGCTCGACCATGGAGGTGACCATCATGGCTGTGACTCCCATGATTGGCTCTGCACTGCCGACTGGCAGATGTGTCCCACTCTCATCCCCACCCCGGCTGCCCTGTCCTCCAGGGATTCTGTCCCTGCTATTTTGTCTCATTCGTGCCTGTCTCCCTCCAGGCCCAGCCCACACCGGTGCCCAGCCACTGTCAGCTGAGGGAATGGTCTGGCTCCTGGGGACAGAGACAGGCTGAGGACACACCTGGTCGCTGCGGTGGACTCCATAGCGCAGCTCGTTGACAAAGTGCTCACAGTTGTCGCTGGTCAGCTTGTAGAGCACCTCCTGTCCCACCAGCTCCTTCGCCCGCTGGACAATTTTGTTGGGAGGCAGCGGCGAGTACTTGTCATCATGTTTGTTATTGACACGGTACGTGTCTCCCCCGACCACCGCAGACAGCCGTTCTTTCTTTACTACGGCCCTGTCAGCCAGGGCGGATAAGAAGTTGGCCAAACCAGCTCCCTTGATTTCAACTGTGGATTCACAAAGAGAAAACAGAGGAATTGGTCCTGGGCCAGCTCCCAGGGGCTCAGAGCGCCCCAAGCAGGCAGCCCCATTGCCCTTGACACCCTGCCTGGCCTCAAATTCAAGAACAGGTCAGGCCCAAGCCTGGATGACTTTGGAGATGTCACCAAGAGTCCCTGGGCTCAGGTTTCCTCATTTTCTTCCCAAAGAGAAGGACGTGAGTTCTTCTAAAGGACCATGGGAGTTCAGATGTCCCTGAAAGATTCAGGTCCAGGCAGAGTAGAGCAGGGAAAAGATACACAGGTCCGAGTCCCAGCTTCCGCTCACTAGCTTGTGGCCTAGAAACTCACTGCTCTTCCCTGAGCCAGAGTCAGGGGCGCCCAGCAGGCTAGGGTGGCATTTTGCAATAATAGGAAAGAAAGCCCCTTAGTAAGGTGAGGCCTGACCTGGAGAGCCAGGGCCTGGCCTCGGCCCTGCCTGGCACACTCACTGTGCGGACTCAGGCAAGTAAGCCCCTTCTCTTCTCACAGGCAAATTGAAGGAACTGGGCCAAGTGATCTCCACATTCTCCCGGCTCTAAATTCTCTGACCTGCCTCTAAAGGAGACCCCAGCCTCCCGCCTCACCCAGGCTTCCTGGGATGCCTGAATGACAAGGCATAGTGATGGCCCCTGAAACCCTCAAGGAGGGGAGAGGGACCTGCTAGAGGCTTGACGAAGCTCGGCTCACAGAAAGCCTGTTGGTATAACGTCAGTCTTTGAACAGTCAATTCATCTAATGACGAGCTTCTAAATTCACTTGTTGTGTGTGTGTATTTACGCTTTAGTCCACCAGTTCTTTTAAGAGGGCATTTTATAACATGTCTCTGCCCCTACCTCACTCTGGCAACAGGAGCAGGTATGGGGGCAGAGAGACCCTCAGCTGAGGCCAAACCAGAAGGGGAAGCACCCAGCACTGCTGAGGCTTCAGACCCCAAAGAGTAGGAGAGGTAGGCATTAACACAAGGATGCTCAGCACCCACCAGGCCCCACGCCAGTGCTGTGCAGCGGATTCCTGCATCTCATCCTGCACCGCCTGGGAGGTGCAGATTCTCGTCTGCTCTACAGAGGGTGTGGCTGAACTTAGGGGGTGCAGTCACATGTGCAAGTCACAAGTCGGTAAATGGAGGCCCCAGGATTCCAGTCGGGTTCTGTCTAGTTGGGAGGCCTGGGCTCCCGCCGTTACACTGTGCAGCCAGTTGTAAACTGGGTAAAGGACAAAGAGTTTTCTTACTCATTTGTCCCTCCAGGACATCAACTGCACAGGTGATGGGACCCATGATGGGATGCTTCACTAGGACAGGATTGGCTGGCACTGAACCCCACTCACTCCTGGAATAAAAGTCAACAGTCTCTCCATAAACTTGCTGCTAAGGAAGAACAGCAGTTGATATACCTAGCTGGAAAAATCATTCGGTAGTGGTCACTGAGTGCCTACTATGCCAGGCACTGAGAACAAGCACATGCTTGTACAACCATTCATATTTACCACCTCAACGTTTGTGCCTAAACAGAGAACCCATCCTTACCTGGAAGAGGCAGATGGACCACGTAGCCATTTCCCACATAGATGGCCCAGTGCTCATAGCCACAGCGAAAAATCTCAATCAGATCTCCAAGTTTTGGTGTGACCTGTGACAGAGAAAGCAGATACAGGCAGAGGTCAGTCTTCACAGGGAACATTCTAGAACCTGACCTGCAAGACTCCTTCAGCCCAGCTTTCCGATGCCTTCTGATCATTGCAGGAAATAGGGAGGGGGCTCTCCTTGCACAGGTGGGAAGTCCTTCCTTGACTGGGATGTGCATTTTATGCACAGAGCATGTTTGTGTCAACAATGAGTATATGAGGTCGAAATGTCTCATACAAGGCCATCTGCTTCATGCTGACCTGAGCAATTCTGGGAGTTATAGCTAGAGCTCTGACTCGCAAAGTCCAGACAAGGTGCTCAACACTTCCCATGTTCCACATCCATCACTCCTTTGAGTAAGAACTATCATTATCCCATTGGACAGATGAGAAGACTGAGTCTCAGGAAGATTAAATAACTTGCCAAAGCTCCTTACCTAGTGAGTAGAAGAGCAAGATTGAAACCTAGGTCTAAATGTTTCTAAAGTTTCCATATTTTGCCATGTATAATGCACTCTTTTGTATAATGTGCACCCATGTTTTTAGCCCAAACTTTCAGGGGAAAAAATCTTTTCTTTAAATTTTTTAACTCAAAATTTTACTTGTTTATATTTAGGTACTTGTTTTTTGTATTATAAAGGAATTTTAGCATTTGTTTTATAACATATTATGGTACAAGAAATTTTACTTAACAAATTACAAAACAAAAACAGACAGACACAAGGTACAAAAAATTTTATGTATAAATTTTTTTATATAAAAAATTAATTATCGTATTCCAGGGTATTATTTTGCATATGGATATCATTGTTGATCCCTAGAGTTCTACTTTTAAGTCATATGCAAGCACAAATAAAAGATTTAAAAACATTTATATAGATAAGGAATTAGAACTACCCATGTATAATGAGCATCCTTATTTTTTCCCTCACAAATCTGGGGGAAAAGGTGTGCATTATACACAGCAAAATATGGTATGCCCTTAAGCAATCCCAGAATGTCTCAGGCAAGCCTAGGGCAGCTGAAGTCTGGGCTCCAGGCCAAGGCCTGGGCTGGGGATCACAGTATGTGTTTGGAGTTGGTGGCAGGGTAGTGCCCTTTTGAAGTTTGAATGAGCAGGAGGTATGTTGTCCTGATCACACTCAGAATGCAAGATATACCCCTTGTCACAAGACTTCTATCTCAGGATCACTCTGAGGTCTTCCCCTGACTCAGGTGAGCTGGGCCACATGGGACAAACCACCCTGACAGGGGATGACGGGAGGGAGGGCAGCAGCCAGCTGGAAGTCTCTCAGGAGACCTGGTTGAGACTAAAGCCTTCGGTTACACGAGCCAAGCATCAGCTTGACCAATAGGGGGACATTTGAGAGTCAAACAGAACCATATCAAATCTACAATATTAATGTGTTCATAACGATATTTTTTAAAATTTATTTGTCACCTTTGGAGGATGCAAAAGAATCACCGTATTATTTCAAAAATTAGTAAATAAAAAAAAGATTCAAGTATTTTCTAAATGAACTGTACTCAGGGAAACAAATTAAAAAGGACAACAAAACACTTAAAAGTTATATGCGAACGAGTAGAAAATATCTGGAAACACACATACACCAAGCTGTACAGAACTACCAGTATTTGTGACAGGGAGGATTATGCAAGTGGACTTTAACCGTAATGCCAACAACTTTGATGTGGGCTTTGGTATGTGTGTGTGTGTATTTAACAAGGGAAAATTTTTGCATATTTCTTGTGGGATTAAAAAAATTAAGAAAAGGGGAAGCTGGGATGGCTCAATGGGTTAAACGCTTGCTTTGCAGCCCTGGAGACCAGGGATCAAATGCTGGCTCCGGTCCAGGGGGACCCATGTGCTGAGCTGGGGAGTGCCCCCCGTTCAGTTCTTGCCGGGGCCTATATGGGAGGCTCCTGGTCCAGTTCCTGCCCTGCCCTGCAGGGCCCCGCACCCACCTGTGGAGTGAAACTATGTGGAAAACTAATGCTGCCAACTGTGGAGACTGCTCTGGGCACTCCCCCTTCTCTCTGTCTCTCTCTCGCTCTCTGTCAAAAACTAATAAAAATAAATCTTTAAGAAAAAAAAAGTGAAGGCTTTGAGAGTGAGCCTTACCCAGGTTCAAATGCCTGTCTCTCCCTCCTGGGTAAGTCATTTTACCTGAGTTCAGTGCCCTCATCTGTAAAGTTGGGGGTAATCACTCCTACTTCACAGGATTATTGCAGAGATTAAATAAAAGCCTTTCCCATGGTGTCGGGATGCAGTGAGCACTCAAGAACTGGCACTGCTATGGAGCCAGAAGGAAGAAGGGCCACAGAGGGATGGACGGTAAACCCGAGGGGCCAGTGTTGTTTGGAGTTGAGGGTGGACAAGAACGCCTTCCAGGCAGCCCCCACCACAGCCCCACACGGCCGTGAACCATTGTCTCTCCCTCCTGGGCTTGGCCCACCAACCCTGGGCAGCGGGGCAGGGACTGCCCTCCATGAGCCCACATACCCGCTCATCTAAAAGGCCCTGAGGGGCCATCCCCACCCCATCCCCCCGTGCTTCACCTTTCACCTCCGGATAGCTGGACACCCAGGCCTCAGCAGGCACCGTGCCCATCTGTGCCAGAGCTGCAGGCCAACAAGGAAACCCACAAATCACCCCTAACAGAGTTACCGTTTTTAAAATAGAAGCTTTCTGGGAACTTACCAAAGCCATTCTTCTGTCAAGATGTTATCTGTCTGCTGCTGCCTGTGTGTCCAGCCTCCTATTAGCTTCAACAGTTTCGTTTTCCCAGGCACACGCTTACCTGTACTTAAAACCAGGAGTCATGTGATGTGCTCCTCTGTCGGGTGTTTGTTCAATACCTGAGTGTGTGATTTGGTAATCAGAGGTCTGTGGTTTTAAAATTTACATTTACCATGTCCCACAAAATAATAATAAATGCAAAAGAGTACAAAATGGTGGAGAAGCGACAAACTCTCTTGAGCTGGGATGTCTATTTTCTCCAGGGTTTGGACTTCACAGTTCCTGGTTCTCAAGCCTTTGAACTCCAAAGCTTATACCAGTGGACTCCACAGCCTTATTTTCAGTTCTTCAGCCTCTGAACCAATTACACTGGCTTTCCTGGTTCTCTGCTTGCAGATGGCGGCTTGTAAGACTTCTCAACCTCCTTAACCATGTCAGCCAAGTCCAACAATAAATCTCCTATCTATATCTAGATCCTATTAGTTCTTTTTCTCTGGAAAACCATGACTAATATATTGTCTTTCACCTTTGTTAAAAAAAAAAATTCTACTGAGTAAATTTGAAGATCTAATTGGCTTTATTAAGCGATTCATAAATCAGGTAGCATCCGATCTTACAGCTAGAAGGGTGCTCGGAGGGGGCTGTACAAAATGGAAGGTATTTATAGGAAGGAGGCTGGGGCAAGAGTGCTATTACCAAAAGAAAAGAAAGGATTATTTGGGGGCCAGGATATCTTATTGGGGAGGAGGAGACAGCAAGGATTTTTATCATGCAGATTGCTTCTTTCTATGGGGGTGGGGAGGGAATGGAAAAGGCCCACAGGACAAGTTACCTTCCTGGTGCTTGACCAGAAAATTCCAGATGAGCTGATTAAGATGACATATCCGGGAGAAGTTGCAACGGCAGTGAGGTCAGGTATTAAGTCTAGGTTTGGCATCTTGGGCTTTCAGCATGAGTGATGCCATCTGAGGCCTGTGGTTTTCTTTTGCACAGGGGGCTGAGAGATACAAGGAGCGTCCATGCCCTCTTAAGCATGCCACTCTCCCGGAAGCTCATCAAGTCTCCCAGTTTAGGAGTTTTTGTAGAGCTCCATCTTCAGCCCCCCTTCCCCTTAAGTGGGTGGGGCTCAAAGTTCCAACCCTCTAATCACTTGGTCTTTCTGATGACTAACCTCATCCTCAGGCTGTCTAAGGTCCCCACTCTAAGTCACCCCATTAGTACAAAATGAGGTGTGATCAAAGGGGACTTGTCATGAACAACAGAAGATATCCCTATTACTCAGAAAATTCCAAGGGTTTTGGCAAAGATCAAATGTATTTCTATTTTTTTTTTAAGATTTATTTTATTGTTTTTGACAGAGACAGAGAGAGAAAGGGGAGGACCCAGAGCAGTCTCCATAGTTGTACATCATTAGTTTTTTAGAGATTTATTTTGTTTTTGACAGAGAGAGAGAGACAGAGAGAGACAGAGAGAAGGGGGAGGGCCCAGAGCAGTCTCCATAGTTGATAGCATTAGTTTTCCATATAGTTGCACTCCACAGGTGGGCGTGGGCTGCGCAGGGCAGGAACTGGGCCCGGAGCCTCCTGCATAGGCCCCGGCAGGAACTGAACTGGGGGCACACCCCAGCTCAGCATATGGGTCCGCCTGGGCCGGAGCCAGGATTCAATCCTCAGTCTCTGGGGCTGTAAAGCGAGCGCTTAACCCACTGAGCCATCCCAGCTTCCCCAACATCATCAGTTTTTGACATGGTTTCGTTCCACACAGGTAGGTGGGGGCCATGCAGGGTGGAACTGGGCTGGGGGCCTCCCACATGGGAAGCACACCCCAGTTCAGCATATGAGTCCACACAGGCCGGGGCCCAGATTTGATCCTCAGGCCCCAGGGCTGCAAAGCAAGTGCTTAACCCATTGAGCCATCCCGGCTTCCCCCAAATGTATTTCTTATGCCATACTTTTTATCTTTTTCCTGTCTAGTAATAATTTTTGCCTTAAAACTTATATTTTCTGATATCATTATATCTGCTTTTAGTTAGTTATCAGTTTTTAGTATTTGCCTAGCATATCTGTTTTGTTTTGTTTTTAATTTTTAAGTTATATAATTTATTGAAGTGGATTCAAAAGTCTTATTTTATTTAAACTTACAGGTTCAAGTTTCAGATATTTTTAAGATGTGTACTTTGTAAATTTTTTAACATACAAAAAACTAGAAAAACTAGTACAATGACCATACATATATACCCACCGCCTAGATTCAAAATTTACTGTTTTGTCATGGTTGCTTTTTCTGCATCTGTTTTTTAAATTTGATCGTGTGTTTATGTTACTGGGGTGTAGACTCTCCTCAATGCAGTATTTAGGTTCTTGGTGTCCCCAACAAAAAATTGAGCGAGACACGGAAAGCTAGTAGCAAAAGAGCAGTTTATTAGAAGTGAAAGTAGACTCCAAAGAGGTAGGAGCGGCTGAGCAGACAAGAGGCTCAAGGTTACAGTAGCTTTTGTTCTCTTTAGTCGTAAGGGGTTACACCTGTCTGGGCCTGGGGCCTTTAATTGGTATATTTGATTGATGGGAGGTTGTTATAGAACCTTTCTTGACTGTGCATGTACCTTCCCAGAATTCAGTCTGCTATGATATAATGAGTTCTGTGCATATGCATGATATTATAATGAGGCTATAATGAGGCTAAGGTGAGATAAAGCTCACTGTAACCCTTACTGCACTGGGCATTAGTGACCTGTTTATGCCAGCAGGTATTTTGTATCCTTTAACTTCCTCATTGTGGTTAGTATTAAGGCAGAGAAGGGAAGGGTCTGGGCAGAGGAAGGGAGGTCACCTGTTCTTCTGGGCGGTCATTCTCCGCAGGATGTATCAGTCGTGTTGGATGTATCAGAGACCCAATTCCTACCTCTAGCTGCCTGCCTCATCATAGGCCCAATACCATTATCACTAAATAAGATCCATAATTCCTTCATGTAATTTAATACCCAGTCCATATTCACATTTCCCTAAGTCTCCCAAATTGCTTTTATATCGGTAGTTGTTTTTTACACTTGCTTGTTCTGTCTCCAAAATGCCTTTCAATCTACGACAGTTTTCACATACCCTCAATTTTTCTCTTGATAACATTTTTTTAAGATATCAGACCCTGTTGTCATATAAAATATTCATCCTTTTCATTTCAATCTTTGTATCCTTATATTTTTCATGTATCTGCTGTAAACTGTATTCCCTGGATTAGTTTTCTAATCCAGTGTAATGTAGGTCTTTTACTTGGCCAGTTAAATCATTTATATTTATGGTGATTATCAATATATTTGGAATTAGTTCTTCCATCTTATTTGGTTATTTCTATACATCCCACTTTTATATGTAATTTTTCTCTATTATTTTAATTAAACTGGGCTTTTTTTTTCTTGAATTTTGAGAATGGAGAAAATAAGATGGAATAAGCATTGCTAAGAGAGTTGCTTAAAATGGGGTCAAAAAGCCCCTGGGGAAACAGGGCCTGTGTCTCAGCTCTTGGAACTACTGTTCAGTTGCTGACTAGTTGCTCAACTCAGTTCAAGGCTGAACAACAAACATTCTGAACCAATGATTGCTATATAGGTGTATATGGATTTTACTTCCTCCTCATCATGGGGACTAGACCATCTGCATTCTTTACCTTGAAAGGAACCAATACATTTTGATAACCAGCATGCTCCATTTACATAATGGGCCTAACCAATCCCAAGTGACCTGGCCAATATCCTTCATTTTTGGGGAGGATCTGATAGAGACAGCCCCATCAGCTTATGGGGGTAAGAGAGGGGCTATAAGAGACCCACTCTTTGATTTTGGCCTGTGTCCCTTGGGTTTGGGGAACTTGAGAACTAGCATGGGATATTATATCCATAGAGCTCAGGCAAAAAGAAAGAAAATGCACTGGGAGAAAGCTCTTCTTGTATCAACACTGGAGTGTGGCTGGGTATGTGTTTATCCTGGACTAGATGTATACCCAGCAGGAGGAAGTGGGCATGGAGCCATCTGTAAGTCCTGAGGAAAGGAGAAGATGCCTAAGGTCCTCTAAATCAGCAACCAAGGAAGAACAAAGAGCCTCACTAAAATTCCTTACTAAGGCAACCATGTGGGCTAGTCACGTATACACCATCCAAGGTTTCAACACTAAAGGACAATGATTACAAGAAGCTTGTTCATTCTATATCCTGATCAAAGATTCATCTCAAGAGTATCAAAGCAATCTGATTATTTCCACACCCTGCTCCCAGTTTCCCCATGCCACAAGATTCAGGAGCTACTCAACCTTTTCTATGCATCCCTTCCATTTGATATAAAACTGTTAACCATTGAAGTACGGTATGTGTATGTACCCTAATTGTAATTTCCAACATATCAAATGCACCTTTGCTTACTTCTCTGCCTCTAAAAGTGACTCTCACTTCCCCCAAATTAGAGCACTGTTCCAAGGCTAGCCCTCAGTAAGGCCTAACTAAAACTCTTTAAATTTTTTGAGATTCTATCTTCTTTTCCTTGACAGCCCTATCCAGGATTTCAACACATGGTCCCCTGACAACCAGGGCTGATGAAGGAAACATTCTTGGCCCCAGCAGAGTATTTCTGAGGAACCCATCAAAGCCCCTTTCAGAGAAATGGTCACTTTGAACTCCTGGCAAGCCCAGCAAGCAGTAGCAGCAGACCTCAAGAGATGAGAAGCTATTCTTTCCCTCGAAGCTCTCTTTTGAGAACTCAGCAGAAGGGAGTTCAGGCATAGAGCCTGCCACACCCCCACCCTATAGGTAGGGTCTGAGGCCACCTTGTACCATGTGACCTGACCCCATAGGGCAGAGTTGATAGGGCAAGTTGAGTCACCTGACCCAATGGCAGCCAATCAATGGCTGTTCTAGGATGTGGTAAGCTCAGCCAATCAGATCCTCTCTTGGGAACTTGAACTGAGAGCACCTGGTAGGCAGTGGGGAGAGATGGAGCTGAGCTAATGTGAGAAAAGAGGCTGCAGGAGGAGGTGTTGGATCAGAGGCTTGGGGAGTCGTGGCAAGCCCAAGCGGAGAGAAAGCAGGAATGCTGGGGGAGACGAATGGAAGCAACAAGGCAGAGGAAAGATGAAGAGAGAAGGAAATAAAGATGGTTTTAACTAGATTGGCAAGAGCATGCACTGAGTTTCTTTATGGTAGAGGTGTGGTTCGGTTCAGCTCGGTTTGGTTTGGTTTTAACTCCACTGAACACCTACAGACTTCAGCTTCTGAGTCTAGAAGTCAATCCTGGATCTAGTTCCAGGCCAAGGTCCTGGTTGTCCTGTGGTTATTTCTATTCTTGTATATCAATCAGGTGTGTCTCCCTGCCCTTTACTTAAGATAACCCAAGTTAGACTCTGTTGCCTGCAAGGTAAAGAACACAGCCCACAAAGATAAAGTGAGAGGAAACAACCAAAGGGCAAGGGCACAAGTTGGCATCACCAGGAACAGAGCCCAGCTATGCCCTCAATGGATTTCACACTACGCAGGTCTTGCTGCATTTCCCCCAAAAAATATCCTCCCTTATTGGGTTTTATTTAATTCTGTGAAAATAAGCCTTATTATAAAAACAGAATCAAATCCATAAATCAAATCTCAAAACCTCTAGCAAACAAGAGCCCCTTCATGTATAAGGTAATTGATGTCAGGACAGTCCTTTCATCTTATTGCTTTTGTCTCCTGTTTCTTGAGAACATGATTCCAATGAGGCCCACGGCTGCCAAGCCGAATCCTGCCATGCCAGCCACCATGATGGCATCCCTGACCTGCAAGAGAGAAGAGGGTAGGTCAGACTCTAAGTCAGGAATCTAAATACAGGCTGTCTATTCAACAAGAACATTCATCTCAGAA
The DNA here is from genome assembly GCA_004027555.1 of Craseonycteris thonglongyai. Lineage (NCBI taxonomy): Eukaryota > Metazoa > Chordata > Mammalia > Chiroptera > Craseonycteridae > Craseonycteris > Craseonycteris thonglongyai. The sequence goes on from PVKE010004821.1 coordinate 17,086, forward strand.
AGCCTCACGTGCCCTTTGGCCTCCTTGACAAACTCAGGAGTCAACAAGTATTGGCAGGGAAATGGGGAGAAGAGGGCTGGATGGGGAAAGGCTTGGTGGATGGAGCCAGCTGGCCAAGAAGGTACCTAGGCTTGGAGAGGGAAACTCGATTTGCCCTGTGGGTATTTAAAGTTCATAAACCCCCAGGGGGTGGCTGTGGAAAGGACAGGGAGCTGAAGTCAGGATGGTTGGGATCCTGGCTGGCCAATGAGAGCCCTTGAAGCAAGTGTGAAGCAAGGAGAAATTGCTACCAAATACTCAATACACTATGACCTCCAAAAGATCTCACTTGGGGGAAGCCGGGACGGCTCAGTGGGTTGAGCGCTCACTTTGCAGTGCCAGGGACCGAGGATCAAATCCCGGCCCTGGCCCGTGCAGAACCATGTGCTGAGCTGGGAGCTCCCCCAGTTCAGTTCTCTCTCTGTCTCTGTCTTTCTATCTCTCTATCTCTCTCTGTAAAAAATAAATTAATTTAAAAAAATTAATTTAAAAAAAAGAAGAGATCTCACTTGTCTTGTTCATTACTGTATCCCTAGCATCCAGCCAGGCACAGAGGTGCTCTTTATATGTTCTTCAATAAATAACTCAACTACGAGTAGTAGGGATGTGTAGACTATACATTGCCACTGCCCATTCCCAGCTCACTCTAAGCTTCCATTCAGTAGCAAGACTCCTGACTCTTAATCATGAGTATTCAACCAAGGTACCAGACATCTGAGAAGGTCTCTAAAGACACAGAAAGCAAAACAAACAGAAAAATAACAATCTGGAGAAAAAGAAACCATATCTAGAACAGAAAGTGTCTTAAAAACTATCATTAGAGAATAACAGAACATATTGCATTCTATAAATAAAAACACAGCACTCTAAAAAAAATAATATTAAAAAAATAAAAACAGTCCTTAGGAAATGAAAGTACAATAGAAATGACTAACTTAATAAAAAGGTTAAAGATTAAGTTGAGGACATCTCTCAGAATAAATAGCAAAAAGATAAAGATATAGAAAACAGAGGCCAAAGGTAAAAAACAGGAAACAATTTAAGCAGTGCAGTGTTCTAAATAATAGCCAGTCTAGAAATATTCAATGGAAAAAACAGGGAGAAAGGAACTCAAAATTAAGTCACGAAAATTTACAAAGGCCAAAGTCTATAACATGTTTTTCATATTAAAATAGTGCTAGGAGGCCCATCCATCTCAATGAACAAAAGCAGACCACACCAAGGTACATTCCTGTGAAATTTTAGAGTACTGGGTAAGGAAAAGGTATTACAAGTGCTAGAGAAGGGATGTAAAACAGGAAATGGAAAAAAAACCTCAGGAATCAGGATTGGAAGCAAGAAGCCAATAGGACAATGCCTTCAAAACTCTAAAGTAAAACAACTTGTAACCTAGAATTCTATACCCAAACTATCAAATCAACTGGGAGGGTAAAATAAAAAATAATTCAGACAGACAACACAGGGTCTCAACAAAATTTACCTCCAATGTGTCCTTTTTCAGGAAACTGCTAAAGGAGATTCTATCAAGACCATGGAGTAAATTTAAAAAAAAAGACATGAGATACAGAAGGCGGGAGCTCCAGTACAAGAGAGAATAGAAGGGAATTTTGCTAGAACGATGGTAAGGAACAACAACTTTGTACCAGGTGTAGAGATTAACTGCTAAATAGAATAACAGCCACCCTGAAGATGTCTGAGTCCTAATTCCAGGAACCTGTAAGTATATTATGCTACAGGGTGAGGAGTCATTAAAGTTGCAGCCAATGGAATTAAGGTTGCTAAACAATAGGGAGTTTAGCTGGGATTATCCAGGTGGGCCCAATGTAATCTTCAAAATTCCTTAAAGGATGAAAGAGGGAAGAGTTAGTGTCATAGTAATTCCATGTGAAAAAGACTCAACCAGCCATCCCTGGCTTTTAAGATGGAAAAGGGCTAGAACCCAAGGAATGCGGGTAGCCTCTAGAAACTGGAAAAGGCAAGAAAACAGATTCTCCCCTCAAACCTCTGGGAAAGAACGCAGCTGCTCTGGCACCAATCAAGAGCCTCTGTTAGTGAGTGCTGACCATGCGCTCTGAAGCTTAGAAATCATTCCCAACGTAGAGGTCCACTGCCCTATTTTGCAGCCCGGCTGAAAGGCCAGTGGCCCTGCCCCCCAGCTTCCTTCCCAGTCTCTTAACCATGATATCCTCACATCTGCCATTTCAGCCCTTCATGTGTTATCAGCTACAGCAGCAACACTGAAGGTAACAAAACTGAGTGGAACCAATCCAGCCAGCCTCATTGAGCTGGGCCCCAAGGCCCAGCTCTGGGGACACCAGTTCCTGTGACAATACAGAGGGAGAGCAAAACCTTTCTTCAACTCATAGCCACTGTTCCCCATGAAGGCACATGGCAAAACGGTGCTTTTTCCCACTGAAGGCATAAAAGAGTGTCATGAGCATAGATCAAGAAATCTCACCCCAAAACCAAGCCAGGCATTTAAGTGGAATCAAGAACAGCAAAGGAAAAAGATTAATTATTTCATACCAAGAAGTCCAATGAAGACAGTACCAAACATGCCAGGAATAAAAAGAATGAAAATCTGGACTTGATACCTAAAACCCACATCCTTACATAACAGTTAGCATGGCCCTTACTACTCTAATCACAGAGCTTGCCTAGATTGTATATGTTGTTACTCCTAAATGACCAATGTAGAGAAGAATTTGGACGTCTTCAATGGCTCTATCTATCTATCATCTTGGCACTGCCCAGGCTTATCTGAGCCATGTATCCAGCAGAGCTGTGTGAGATGTCAGGAAATACACCAGTGTGATTAACATCACAAGGTATCATTTTCTTAGCAGCCAGAACACATGAGGACAAAATTGGATGAAGCTTACTGACCTGAGGTTTGACAGCTGTTCAGTCTTTAAACCTTTTTCTAAAGGGTAATTAGGCCCGGCTTTGTGGCAGCCATGGTTCTGTTGGGCTAACTTGCTAGGGAACCTGCAAAAATCCACTTGCATCCTGCGTTTTCCTTGCTAAACTATGTGTTGGCGGGTGGGGGGAAAGGGAGAGAAATGGTTTGCAGATGATGGAGGAGGCACAACATGCCTAGTTCTTTACAGAACCTGCTAGTATGAGAAGAAATGCTGATGCAACTGGTTCATACAAAAGATACTTTGTCGTGGAAACAATAACTCTATTGTTTGTGGCCATGCTTTGTACAGAATCAACGAGTTTAATTACATACAAGACAGTGGTATCTAGTTAGTGCTGGTGGTACAAATTTTTACAGGGAAAATGATCCATCCGAGATGGCACTACCCTCAGACGCCATCAATGGTTTTCTTGGTTCAAGGCCAATGGGTCCAGCCCAGCCACTGTGCTGAAATTACAGGACTTCTGATGGTGAAAATGGGTTGTATGCTGTATGTCACAGGTCTTACATCAGAATATTATGAAGGAGAACATTTGTCCCTCATGAGAAATGCTAAGAAATTTGTCGTTTTTTTTTTAAGGGGACAAACTGAAATTCTATCAGACTGCAGAAAATTCGCTGTTTATGCTACTCACAGCTTCTCTGAGTTAAGCACCAGAATTGTTTTTGGGGAAAAAAAATTCTAATGTGCTTCTTCACTCAGCAATGGTCTGAGTGGAGAAAAGAAGAGGTTACAAAATAAAAATGAGTATAATGTATTTATATAGAAACTTGGCTTTAATGCTTACACTAATTTAAAAATAATACCCTGCAACTCATCCAGAGTTATGTAATACGTGCATTACCATTGGCCACTTCTTCAATTTCTATTTATCTTAATATTTTATCTGGTGCAGAATAGACTTTGTTATGAGTGTAGATCCTAGTTGCTTTTTAAAAAAGCACTATTCAATATGAAGGTTTATTTGTGAAAGCCTACTAAATATACCCTTCTTGAAGCCTGAGTATTTTTAGGTCGGTGGGAAGTCAGAGAATCTTTTTTGGAACTCTTAGTTAGGCATATAAAGCACAAACCACATTTTAGTCTGAATCCATTGCTTCCCTAACAGGTCAATTGAATGAGTCACAAACATTCTGTTGAAGGAAAATCTAGACCCCTTCAAAGAGCACAGCACAAATAAATACAATGACTGAACAAATTACTAAAGACAAACATAAATGTCCTGTGAGTTAAATGATAAGGAAAGTTGTTGCTTTGACAGCACATAGGAAGAAAAACACTGCTGGACATTTCCAGCATCTACTAAAGCCATCATCTCTACTGAGAGGGACATGTGTGGAAGTTACATTTTAGTGTTGGCCATACCATGTGTTATGATCACTACTCACTGAGGCTAGCAGTTCTCAACTGGCGATTGTTTTACCATCTGGGGAAAATGTGTCAATATCTACAGACACTTTGGTCCTTATGCCTGGAGGTGGGGAAGTGCTACTGGCACCTGGGAGGTAGAGGTCACAGGTAGAGGTCACAAATGCTGCAAAATATCCTACAATGCACAGGGCAAGTCACAACAATGATGAATTACCTCTCTTGTCAATGGCCCACAATGTTCCTAGTGCTGAGGTTGAGAAACCCTCATTCTAGGCCAAGAAATGAAAGAGAAACATTTTGTAAACAGTACCAGCATAGCTGCAGACTCCTGGGGAAAGGCAAGTACCAGGTCTGGAGACTCAGCACAGATACGGCTGATGATATAAGTGGCCATCGACAAGTCACTGAAGCACTGTGAGTTTTAGTTCCTCCCTCTGTAATTTGGGGATGATTAAATCTGCCTCTAGGGCTGTGATAAGGGTCCATCTCAGGGCCAGGTGGCCGGGGAGGGCTCGACAATGGAGGTGACCATCATGGCTGTGACTCCTATGATTGGCTCTGCACTGCCGACTGGCAGGTGTGTCCCACTCTCGTCCCCACCCCGGCTGCCCCGTCCTCCAGGGCAGGGATTCTGTCTCTGCTACTATTTTGTCTCATTCGTGCCTCTGTCTCCCTCCAGGCCCAGCCCACACCAGTGCCCAGCCACTGTCAGCTGAGGGAATGGTCTGGTTCCTGGGAACAGAGACAGGCTGAGGACACACCTGGTCGCTGCGGGGGACTCCATAGCGCAGCTCATTGACAAAGTGCTCACAGTTCTCGCTGGTCAGCTTGTAGAGCACCTCCTGCCCCACCAGCTCCTCTGCCCGCTGGATGATTTTGTTGGGAGGCAGCGGTGAGTACTTGTCATCGTGCTTGTTATTGACATGGTACTTGTCTCTCCCGGCCACATCATACAGCAGCTCCTTCTTCACTATGGCCTTGTCAGTCAGAGCGGACATAAGGCTGGCTGCACCAGCTCCCGCAATTTCACCTGTGGATTCACAAAGAGGAAATGGAGGGATTGGTCCTGGGTGCAGAATCAATAGTCAGACAGCCAGGGTTCAAGTCCCACCTTCACCACCTACCTGCTATGTGAGCTTTGGCAATTTGCTTACCTTCTCTGAGTCCCAAATTCCTTGTAGAATAGAGACAATAACAGTCCCAACCTGTCCCTGCAGGGAGGGTGCCTTCACCAGTGTCTGGTACAAGGTGAGTGTGCAGTGAGTGTTAGCTATCCTCATCACTGGGGTGGTTCTCTAAGCTTCCTTCCAACTCTAATTTCTACCATTTTCTCAGTAGAATGAGGTCAGTCCTGACCTACACTGCAAGATTCCTTTTCTCGTTAGGAGCATCACTTACCCAATGACCCATGGCACACCTGTCTACCTGGCTCCCTACCATATCTTCCCCTGCCTCCTGTCCACCAGTTTCACCCCCTTAGCACAGTCAGTACTCAATACTGAGGCCCTACTGGGTCTTGTCCAAGGTGCTGGAGATAGCGGCATGAATGAGACAGCGGCATGAACGAGACAGCAAACCTGCCCTCAAATAGTTTACACTCTAGTGAGAGAACATTGACCATGCACACATAGACAGAGTAAGGTACTTTCAGGTCCTGGAAATGCTACGGGTTAGGCTAAGTAAGGAATCTAGGAGAGGATGACTTGGGGTGGGGGCCGCTCTAGCTAGGACTGGGGAGGGCCACTCAGGCATGGACATTTGAGTTGAGACCTCAATGATGAAGATGCAGCCATGCTGAGATCCAGGAAGAGCACCAAAGCAGAAGGAAGAGCATGAACAAAGACCTCGGGGAGGAAAGAGCGTGGCATGATCCAGAAGATGCGAGGAGGCCAACGTAGCTGACATCCAGAGACCCAGGGGGAGAGAAGAGGAAGATGAGGGTCAGAGAGGAAGGCAGAGGCTGGACCGTGCCAGGCTCCACGGCCACAGTATGTACTTTAAGTCTTAATCTGTGTGTGATGGAAAAGCCAATCAAGAAATGTAGGGAGAGGAGTGATGCAGTCGGAGTGCTACTTTCGGACAATCACGACGGCTGCCCAGTGAAGGAGGGACTGAGAGTAAGTGGGCAAGAGGCAGAGACCAATGGGAGATGACGTCAACAGGACTTCCCGATGGGGTAAAAAGGGTCAAGGATAACTCCTAGATTTGGGGGCCGGAGCATCTGGACGGTGTCATCCACTGGAGCCTTCCGTTGGTGGCACGTCATAGACACCCCCGTAGTCAAGGGGCTGTGCAAGTCTGGAGCTGGGGAGGGGGACCTACACTGAGGGCATGGGTTCAGGACACATCAACAAATAGAAAGTACTAGAAACCAGGGGACCTGATGGAACACCTGGGGAGAGAAAGGAGTAGGGAGACAGGAGAGGAGAAGGACCCCACACAGGAGAGCAAGGAGGAAGGACCCAGTGGGTGAAGAAGGCAGGTGCCAGGGGGAGGGTAGAAAGAGGTCAAGTAAGCTGTGACCACAGTATTGGCCTTTGACTTTGTCAAGATGTGGAAGGTCTTTTGGTGGAGCTGTGATAAGAGCTTCTCCAGCAGCGGGGTGCAAAAGAGAGCCTGGTAGAGGGAACCAAAGACAGAGGAAAAGGGAGGACCAGCAACAGACACAGTGGACAAAGAAATTCACTCTGTGGGGAGGTAATGAGAGGGGACATGAAGTCGAGTTTATTTTATCAACAGGAGCTCTTACAGTAGTTTCTACACCAATAGCAACAGCCTACCAGGAAAGAAGACAATGACAATGCAGGAGGAGGGAGGAATCTGAAGAGCAAAGTGCTTATGAAAGTTAAAGGAGGGGCCCAGGACCCACACATAGGGGCTGGCTTTTTAAATAAAGACAGGGGCACTTTTTGCATTTTAGTAGAACAGGCAGATGCTCTAGGTGCAGATATTGGAGGTTTGGTGAATTAGGGGAGGAGAAGAGGACATAGACTCTGGTTACTTCTGATTTCTCTATAAGTACAGGGTAAGGACATCAGTTACAAGTGAAGGGGCAGGCACAGCACACATTCGAGAATGTCCATAGAAGCTGCACTCAGAACAGCCCCAACCTGGAACCAATCTGATGTCCATCAGCAAAAGAATGGATAACAGATTGAGGTATGTGCACATAACAGCAAATACTCAGCAATAAAAACATCAGAACTGCTGCTACTCGCAACACAATGAGTCTCATGGGCCTCATGAACGAAGCCAGACACAAAAGAGTACAGACTGTGAGATTCATCTTCGGTGAGGTTCTAGAACAGGCAAAACTAATCTATGGTGAGAGAAGCTAGAATAGCGGCTGCCCCTGGGCAGGGTGAGGGGCTATGGAGAAGTATATGGATGTGGAAATGTTCTAGATCTTGAGCTGGATCATTGTCACATGGATGGATACATTTTTCTTAAAAGTCACTGCCTCTACACCTTACTATATTCATGCACTTTGCTATACTTATGTAATACCTCAGTTTAAGTAAAGTTTTAGAAAATGGGTGGAGAATTCTCACACTTCTCCAAGGCCAGTATCCTTAGCCTCTGTATATAGATAAGGAAACCAAGGGTGGAGAATGGAAACTGGGTTCATGGCCAAGTCTGCTGCCCAAACACCGGTGCTCTCTCAGGGCAACTCTTAAGAGTTGGACGTGTAAAGCCATAGGATATAAAACCGTAAGAGCAGAGCTGGCTACTTGGAAGCCCACTTTAGCCCCTCTACAGAACCCCTAGGGTTCCAAGGAGCAGAGTGTGAAAACCATTGCCCCACACCCAACTGCCTTCTTGTAGCACTCAGAAACCAACGGCCAGTCAGAGAGTGAGGAGCATGCTGGGTCACCTTTGCCCACAGCTCCACCGTCTCCCTCTCCTCCCAGCCCCGGCAGTGCATGCCCTGGGTGCCCTTACTTGGGGGGGCCAGGTGGACCACATATCCATCGCCAACGTAGATGGCCCAGTGTCTGTAGAAGGGACGGAAAATCTCAATCAGGTCTCCAGGCTTGGGCTCTGGCTGCAAAACCAAGAACAGGGCTGTTAGAGGCAGTACAAGCAAGACCTTGGAACCAGGTGGCAAAGCCCAGGGTCCCTGCCAGAGGCTGTCAAACCAGGAGGGTGTCCCACAGACACCCCTCAGCCAGGCCTAGGGCCTGACCAAGAATCAGGATCAGCCTCGGGCAGTAATGACAAGAATGTTTTCATGGGGGAAGCCAAGATGGCTCAGTGGGTTAAGCGCTCACTTTGCAGCACCGGGGACCGAGGATCAAATCCCAGCCCCGGCCCGTGCAGACACATGTGCTGAACTGGGAGCTCCCCCAGTTCAGTTCTCTCTCTGTCTCTGTATCTCTCTCTCTCTCTCTCTCTCTCTCTCTCTCTCTCTCTGTCTAAATAAATAAATAAATAAATAAATAAATAAATAAATAAATCTTTAAGAATGTTTTCATGGAAATTTTACAGATAAATCACAACCTCTTATGCAGTAATTACAATTTATCTTCCAAAAAGAAGACACCCAGACCTTACTAACTGAGAACATATTTTGCAACAATGGACAATAGCTACAATTTATGAATCCCATTTGTTTTCCAGAATAAAAGAAAAAATGTATATTAATTATTTGATGAGAGTTGGGGGGTCTTCAAGGATCCTCAAAGAGGAATTAAACTGGGCTTTTCCATGAATAAGCAAGGACATAAAGACAAGAATCCAGCCCTCCTGGAGGTCACCAATTGGAAAAAGAGACAACTTGAACATCAGTAATACAATGTCAAGTGATAAGTGGGTACATAGAGGAACTCACTATGTTCCAGACAAATATCTATGAATGGAGGCCTATACATAGAAAAAAACTTGTATCACAATGACAACAATATCTACCAAGAAACTCAGACTGTGTAATATTAAACACCAACAAGTAATGGAGTGGCAAATGAATGATGCTAAGTGAAAGAAGCCATACCCCAAAACAACGTATGATTCCTCTTATGGGGACAGAGCATTCTAGAACAGGCATCGCTCTAGGACAGAAATGTGACCCATGACTGCCGGAAGCTGAGAGTGAGGAGAGGGGCTGACAATGGAAGGATACAAGGGATTTTGGGGAGATTAAACTTTCTGTGCCGTTGTATCTTGATGGTGGTGATGGTTATGTAGTTGTGTTGATCAAAATTCATAGAACTGAACACTAAGAGGGGCAAATTAGACCTTCATTTTTTAAACACTAATTTTTAAAAAAATAAATAAAATTTTTAAGTATTTTTAAATGGATAACTACAGTTTGAAAGAAAAAATGGTGTAATTTTTTTTTTAATACTCAAATTGCCTGTCCCCTTGTCAAGGCAAAAAACACATATTTCGAAATACGCACAGCTGAAAACATGATACAACTCAAGGATATTTCTTTTTTAAATGAAGTAAAAGGTGGTGGACTCAATCCCGGAGCCCTATGCACTCATTAGAAGCAAGGGCTCGATGTTCACAGGGCAACGAGGATAATGTTTTAGAAACAGTACTGAGTGGGAAAATGAGATCAGCTCTGTAATACAATACCACTACATAAATTAAAGATATCCACACACACCGACAATGGCTCATGCCTTACGAGAACCATGCCAGAAAAAATAAATTCTATAAAAGCAGCAACAAGGAAGCATTCACACAAACTAAAAAACAGACATTAAATACGCTAGAGTGCTGGCCATTGGGGAAATGCAGTAAGGAATGACAATAAAAGGAAACCAAAAACGGAAGGAAGGAAGGAAGAAAGGAAGGAAGAGAGGGAGGGAGGAAGGAATCCATAAGAGAAGACAGGGTGCCATGAACTAAGAATATGAATAATTCACCCTCTAGCACTAAAATCTAACTAGAGGAACAATTAATGATATACACAAGCCAACTCAGCTGAATGAATCAAAATTAAGAACTCAAGAAATCATGTTATAAAATTAGAAGTGTGTTATAATCCATGGAGCCAAATTAGTGCCTCTGCTTGTTTTTGTATGCAAGCTAAGAAGGATTTTTACATGTTTCCATTGTTTGAGGGAAATGTCAAAAGAAGAGGATTTTGTGGCACATGAAAATTATATCAACTTTAAACGTCAGTGTGCCTGAAGTTCTTTCAGCACACACCCCACTTACGCATTTACGTACTGACCGTGACTGCTTTGTCTCTAAAATACTAGAGGTGAATAGTTGCAACAGAAATCACATGGCCTGAAAACCTTAAAATCATCTCTATCTGACCCTTGACAAAAAAAGTTTGCAGACTGCTGCTGTGAAAGGCTCAGCAGTAATGCCTCCCTCGTGCAGCCTGCTCTCCAGCTCCTAGAATCTGGTTGTATCATGTCGCCTGGTGGTTATTCCCCCAGGAGCAAAGGGGGACTAAGCCTGCACAGTAGCCAGGGACCTCCTATGCAAATAGGTGATAACAATGGCAAAACTGAGACTGTCCACCCTCCGCCCACCCAGGATTTCAGAACAAAAAGTCTTTATCCTCCCCACAAAAGCAGAGTTACAAAGAGCTCTGTAGCAGCCACTTTCCTTAGCAAGCAAATTAAGGAACGATTTCCAGCCTCCGCAATTCCTATTGGAAAAACAACCTAAACAACCATTACCGGTAATAAGGACCAATTAAATAAATTATCCTCCATCCGCTCGTAGACACAGCCATTAGAGAGAACGAGGTCAATTTACGTGAGCAAGACACAAAAATAATCTAAATAATAAAGTTGGAAAACATTATTATCCTCACTTTTGTGTAAAACACACCTTTTTTGTATATATTTATAAGCAAAATGGAGCCTAGAGTGGGAACCATGGTGTCTGTAGGGAAGAGAGGGGTCAGACCAAAAGGTTGCTCTGAGACTGGCAGTCATACCTCATCTTGCAGGTGGGACACTGAGACTAAGAGAGGCAAGCTCACCTACTCAGGGTCAGACTGAAAGCATCAAAACAGGAACTTGGCCCCACAGCCTCTTCTCCCACCACAAGGCGAAGATTTCACCCGCTGGCTCTAATCTCAGTCCCAGTTAACAATACACACCCAGCCTGCAGCTCTGATCCAGAACAAGACCCTTGGCATGGGCTCTGGACATGACCAGAGAGGAAAGTGAGGGCACGTTTAGAAGAATTTTCAACCCAAGGGTTGAAACAAAACAGCAAAGAAAATGTTTTTAATTCAAGGCTGCTAGAGAAGTATTCCAGTCCACCCATTTAGCCCCATCATCAGGGGTTTGCTATTTCGTTTTTGTAATGAAATATTTCAGGCATGGAATAAAAAAGAATACAGAAAGTGGGCTAATGAGCATGACTCCTCTGGATTTAGGAAGAGTTTAGTTCTCAGAAACTGTTCCCAGATGGACTACAGTCTTGGGGCTCTGGAGCCAGACATCCTGGGTTCAAATCCAGACTCTGCTACTTACTAACTGGGTAGCCTTGGGCAAGTTACCCAACTTCTCCCAGCCTCAGTTTCCTCAATGGTCAAGTGGAAATAATTACAGCACCTGGCACATAGGATGAGTCCTGTAATTGGCAATTTTTGTTGCCACTGTTCTTGGGAGTATTTTTATTCTTTTAGATTTGGAAAGGTCACAGACAACCCTGGGACTAGCTGGAGACACTTGGGGAGGTTGTGAAACCCAGACTGGGTTTTACAAGTTCTCCTTCTTGTTCCCACAACCACACGCTGTGGGGAGTGTGGAAACCCCAAATCTCATCCCCTTCATTTCTGATGCTCCGGGGAAACTATCTAGAAGTTTGTGATTTGGGTAGGGAAAAAAAAAGACTGAAGTCTAGAGTAAGTGTGTAGAAGGGACTTGCCAGCAGGGAGATGTGAGTCTCCATGCTGAGGTTTCAGGAAGAGGAGACCAGTGAGGAGTCAGGCGTCAATCCCCTCTATCTGAGGCACCGTCCTGTCCCCTGGAGACAGAGGCCCTCTGCAATATTGCTATGTGACCTTCAGGAATCACTTAACCTCTCTGAGCTTCTCTGGTAAAACAGGGCTATTAAGACCCAATAGGCAGGGTCTGTGTGAGAAATAAATGTGATAACAGGAGTGAAAGCTGTAAAACCATTTATGGCCTTGAGAGGGTTGAGAACCCTTGCCTTGGGCTGAATGGTTGAAGGAAGGATGATGAGGCCCGACTGCTGAGATGCCCCAGGCTCAGGCCCAAAGGGAAGGTGGAGGAGGGCTTGGGCTAACATATCACCTCTGCCCTTGCCAGCTGCTGGGAAAGGGACCATGGTGGCTCCAGCTGGTACCAGGCCCAGCCCCAGCAGCCCAAGGGTCATGGGTCATGGGTCATGGGTCATGGGTATTCTAGAAAAAAGAGGCAAAACTCATCCTCCCTCCCAGGCTCCTGCCCTCCAGGCCCAGGCCTGTTCTGCATATTGAACCTCAGCCCACATGAGTCAGGACCCACCCCCTGACTCACTGGGAAACCACCATCGGGGGTTTGCACACATACTCGTATCTGGAGTCCTTACAGCAGCCCCATTTTACAGACTGGGAAAGGGCCCAGAGATGGGAAATAACTTCCCTAAGGTCACACAGCACTCCAAGAAGTGGTCCCAGGATTCCACCGCAGGTGTCCAAGGCCAAGTTCTTTTCCACTACACCAAGGAATTCACACAAAGGTACTAATGTCCAATAATGACCCCAAGGTGTGGTTTGCCTGTACATCACTGTACTCTAGGCCTGAAATTCCCTTGGCTATTCGCTAGCAAGCTCCTATTCATCCCTCAAGACAGACTCAAGGTCTCCACCTCCTCACTGCCTCACAGACACCCTGGCACAGTGTTGCAGCTGCCTCTGTGGCCTCAGCCCTGTCATCCAACACTATAACTGTTGAGCCGAGCCCCTGGGAAGAAGTGATCTGTTTCCATACCCAGCCCGCCAGTGAGACTAAGCAGCCAGTCTGGAGTATACGTTCTCAGCAGCAATTCACAGGCCCCTCCCGGTCTGCGGCCCCTCCAGAGTGAGGAGGAACCCCTGATGGGCCTGAAGTCCCACTGCTTTTTGATGAGGTCTCCTCTTCTCCCTGCTCCCCTTTGCACCTTAACTACAATAGCTCCACAGAGTCATGTCAGAACATCAGGCCAACAGGTCCTAGAGAAGCCGAGAAAGGAGTCTGGGGTCAGGGATCAGAACAGGCCCATCAGGTTCCTCTTGTTAGAGAGTCTGTTTCACTTTGGCTCTTCACTTTCCAAGCAGCAGCTGCTCAACAAGCCAGATGTAAGGACTGGGTGGGTGGAGGAAGCAAAATGAAGCAAATTTGGAAAACGGACAGGAGAGAAACAAGGACACACCAGCACTGGCACTAAAGGGCTAAGAGAAACTTGGGCCCATATGGTAGACACGCAGCCTCTCAATCCCAGGGAGGTCCAGGGAGTGGCTTTAACACTAGCATCTGTCACGCCCTAAGAGTCCTCAGAGTGGTGAGGTGGCACCCATATTCCCCTGTGCAGATAGGAGTGAGCTGTCTGTAGAGAATGTAAAACAATCATAAGACACACCCAAAGTCAGTCTCCTATTTATTATCAGCACATGCTATCAATTTTAAAGAACATTAGTGGGGATATTACTTCCCCCAAGCTATTTTATTGCTCTCAGTTCTATTTCTGCAGTACTTTTTTTTTTCTTTTTTTTTTTTACAGACAGCGAGCAAGACAGAGACAGAGACAGAGAGAGAACTGAACTGGGGGAGCTCCCAGTTCAGTATATGGTTCTGCACGGGCCGGGGCCGGGATTTGGTCCCCGGGGCTGCAAAATGAGCACTTAACCCACTGAGCCATCCCGGCTTCCCCTATTTCTGCAGTTCTTGTTGAGATTTAATAATACACAGGTGAACCTCAAATTAGACCATTTTTATTTCTTATTCTTTAAGAGACTTGTCTTCTATATGGAAATGCAAAGAGCACCCAGTTATCCCCCAATACACACACTCAGCGACATGCGTCTGTTCCAACGGTAATTATTCTGAATGGCTCAGTATGGTTCAAGCTCACTTGCAGCAGGATTTGTGTCACCAACCCCTGTGGTCTTACATTTCCTTGTATTTAAACAGAAAATGAAAAAGTTTGCTCTCCCAATGCCAGAAGGAACGAAAAAATAAGTATTTGAAAGCCTGGCTTATTTCACCAAGAACTAGACTCTCATTCGAAAGCAATACATTAAACAAATACCATTCAGCCATTTTCTCTGAGTTTTACAGAAGAAAAACTTGGGAGAAGTTTGCCAAGTAAGATAGAAACTTCTGATGAATTTTCTGGTGAAGATGTTTCAGTGAAAATGTTTCTAAAATGGAGATATTTAAAAGCCAGTAGAAGTTATTTTAAAAAATACCGATATATAACCTGAAACTAATAAGTAAATATATGCATGCACATATAGGCAGTATTGTAATTTCTAGAATTTATTATGAAATTAGATTTTTATGCATCTCTGACAAATTTATCCTAATGGTTAAGGTGGGTTTTTTTTCCATTTTGTATATCTGCTGTTTCATGAGAGAAATTTTGAAAGTAAGATTAATAAAAAGTGTTCTTCAATCAACTGAGAGCAAAGAGAAAATGACAAATCTAACTATGCTGAATATTGAACATGAATATGCAAACAAGATCAATTTTTGATAAAGTCATCACAACTTTTCAAAATTTCAAGTTCCAAAACAGAAACAGTAATATTATTCATTACTATGACGAACCTATGCATAAGAATGAGTTGTTTTCAAAAAATACATTAAAACAATTAAAAACTATTAATCCACTACATTTTTTGTTTCTCTTTTCTTTTAATTTTTTTCACTGGCATGATTTCAGACACAAAGCTCAATAAAAGACATTTTTCACTGTTTCGTTTCTGGATATTATTATTCACTTACTATTACTAAAAATAATGTTATCAGGGAAAGCCGGGATGGCTCAGCGGGTTAAGCGCTTGCTTTGAAGCCCCAAGGACCGAGGATCGAATCCCGGCTCCGGCCCAGGCAGACCCACATGCTGAACTGGGGTGTGCTTCCCTGAATGTGGTGAGGCCCTCAGTTCAGTTAAAAAAAATGTTATCAGATAAAGGAGAGGGATATTTTAAAACGACCACTCCAAGCATCAAATAGGCCAGGTACACCCTGATGCCAGGCACCTGCAAAACTCTTCCTGTGGAGCAGGGGTCTCCAAACTACGGCCTGGCCCGTGAGGCCCTCTCATCCGGCCCATGGAGACCTTTTTATCTGAATAAAATAATATTAAATAAATAATTAAAAACAACATCTATGCTTTGATTCTTTTTTATCTGGACCTCGAGTGTGTAGTCGGCCCCCAAACTGCTGTTTGGTAGTTAATGCGGCCTGCGGGCTGAAAAGTTTGGAGACCCCTGCGTGTGGACTGAAATAACAATAATGATGAATGACAGTTGAGCACTTCATAAGTTTTAATATTAAGTTATATAATCATCACTCTGGGGAACTGAGTGGACTTGAAGCATCACGAAAGTGCCAGAGCTCCATGCTCAGAGGGAAACCGATCCCAGGCGGGTCCACCTCAAAAGCCAGGTGTTCTGAACTTCTCTGCAGCCAGAACTGCTAGATTGAAAGGCAGCATTTGCTAGGCCCACACTAACAGGTTAGAAAAAGGGAAAGTGAGAACTGGAAAAATAGCCGGCAGGGTCGCTCTTGGAGGTGCATCAGCTGAGGCCAGAAAAGGCCGCTGTGGCCAGACCCCAGCCAGGCCAGGTCCAGCGCTCCGCACTCGGCCCCAGGAGCCAGCCCAGGTGTTCTGGTCTGACTGAGGGAGGCAGCACAAGACCTCCGTGCAGCAAGGGGCTCCCACTGCCTCCGTCCTCCTGCAGGTCCTACTTCCCCGAAGCCATGGGTGTGTGTGCGTGTGTGTAGGTCCTACTTCCCC
>PVKE010004821.1:38805-62489 GCA_004027555.1 Craseonycteris thonglongyai
TTACCTTGGAGAGAAACATGGTGATGGGTAGTTGTTGTCTTTGTTTTTTCTTTTCCTTCAAAATTCCCCTGTACAAGGACATAACCCCGTCAACGCGATGGCTGAACTCGACAGCTCGAACCATATTGTCGTCAATGTCTTGTGCAAATTGTTGCATCGCTCTTGCCATGTTGCACAATTGTTGCAGATTCTCCAGGGTTAAGGCCACGCTTTTCAGTTTCTTCTTCGTCTTCCTCTTCGTTTTCAGTGAGGGAGGGGTAGCCTCCCTCACTGATGAGGTTAGGAAACTTTTCCTCCACGTAACGACAAGCAGCATCGTTGTCAGCAGAGGAAGCCTCACCATACAGAAGCACATTTCTGAGGCCATATCTTTTTTGAAATTTTTCGAACCAGCCTTTGCTGGCTGAAAAGCCTCGTCCTCGAGGAGGCGAATCACTCCTGGCTGCGCTAGTACTGGCTTGAGGTTCATCAGCACCTTCTTCAGCCTCTTCATTGTCGTCATCGGGCAAGATTTGGTCGTAGAGAACTTTGGCCTTTGTCCTGATCATATTAGTGTCCAAACTCAGTCTTTTTCCTGCAATCAGCAATCCACAATGCCAGTGCAGCTTCCATTTTCACAATTCTGTTATTACGCGGAGTTACCACACATTTCGCTTCTTTATTGAAGGTTATTGAAGCAGTTTTGCGGATGTTTGCTTCCTCTTTCTTGATGTACCGCACTGTAGATTCATTCACCCCGTCATGGCGTGCCACAGATGCATCACTTCTGCCCTCTTTGATCATATCTAAAAGTTTCACTTTTTCGCTGATGGTCACATCTTCTTCCTCTTGGGCGCCCCGGAGGAAGCTTTCGCAGGGGCACAGCGCTTAGGCGGCATTATAAGGGCTTAATTAATAAAAAAAGTTATCGCTTAAACAAAATAAGTTATCGCCAACACAACACTAAAATACAGTATGCGAGACAGTCAACGTCATGGACAAGACTGGCGAGATACAACAAGAGAAGATGCTAGGTGAGGCTGCGATGATGCACAGACAATCAACTCACAGGGATAAACCCACTCGTACTCTCATTGGTCGATGTCGCACCAGAAACCAATCCCGCGCCTTTATGAGAGCCCGTGGGATGGACTCTGAGTCAACTCATCTCTTTGTTTGACATGCAGGGATCCTTCTCTCGCGCGCATCAACATGAAACAACGCTCCTTTCCGCCATGTGGCTGCCAACATGGTTGTATTTTTTCATTTTTATTTTTTGATGAATATTTTGGGAAAACCCGTGAAGCACTGAAGCCACAAACCATGAAGCGCGAAGTGGCGAGGGAACACTGTATCCTGATGTCAATTTTAGTCCTAGACATCCAGTTACAAGAAACATTTTCCCAATCACAACTCTTTTTTTTAAAGCTAATTAAAGTTGGACTTATCTTTGACAAACCGATATATGGTAATCAAAGGCAAGAATGTCAGTGTGCCAGGGAGGCTACAGTTTGCTTGACTTCTTCCCACCCACACACATGACCACGTTCCCCATCTTGATCTTTCTTCTCTTCAGCTTATACTGATGGGAACATCAACAATGATGGTAGCACCTAAGTTTTCACCATACTCTTCAAATCATATCAGTGTGTGGGTTCACCCCTTCCGCTTAACTGCAATTACCTCAGTGTAACACCTCACATGGTATCTCACACCAGAGATGGATGGATGGAGGCTGCTGCCCCCACCCACTGTTTCAAACCAGGGGAAAAAATCATTTTACTGTAGGGCTACATAGTGAATAGTCAATATATGAGACCTTCAGTGCAACCTCCCCACTGTCATCAAGGTCACCAGTGAAAGGGAAAGCTTCCAGGAGAGCTTCACCTCACCCCACCCCCAAAGAACCATTTAACCAGTTGGCTCCAGACAGGGCAACCAAATTCAAGGGTGCTCACAAGTCCATGCTACTATAGATAGAACTTGTATTCCATTCTAAGCACTACAGCCTTCTCCAGCACTCAGCTAGTCAGATACTAGTTCGTATTGTTTTGTAGGACAAAGAAAGCTGACTCACGCAAAACACATTACCACCACTACATCTGACACTGAGTTATTCATCCTCTTACATATCCTATTTGCTTTTGCCAAGGCCAAATCTGTTTCACTGATCTTCCCAGATGAAAGAACATGGAGAAAGAGAAAAACAGAAAACATGGAGCTGTGATCTTTATTCCATTAAATGACCTTACAACTTAAAAACAGAAACATGCTTTGAATATACTAATAATCTCATCCCATTGCACTTTTTAAAAAGTATATTAAATTTTAAAGCCATTGTAAAAGGGTATAGGAGAAAGTACTTTGAACAAATCATTTTTAAAGAAAAGAAATCTGAGAAGAAAATTTATTTATCTTCAAGATTAATTTTAACTCCTTTAAAGCTTTCATCTGTGACAGTGTTTATTCATCTAAATTGGAAAGATTTGGGAATCAAGTTCAACCTGCTCTTGGTCATAAGAACATACATTTATGTTTTCGTTCTGGCACATGAAATTTCTTCCCAAGGAAGAAAATTTTCTTTTCTAATCTTTCCACCCCCAGATCTGTTTGGAAAATTCCTGAATGGGGTACTTTTGTTGCTAATTTTCAGCTATTATCCTCTCCTTCCTTTGTATTATTTTTACTTATGGCTCAAGACTTTCTGTGCGTGACAGGGACTCAAATCACAATGCTGAATTTCGCTTTTTAAAAGAAATACACCTTTCAAAATCATTTTTTCTTTGAATCCTATTTACACTTGCTAGTAAACAGGATACTTCTACATTCATTTTTCAGAGAAGGCACTATGACATCCTAATTTAGAAAAATTGCTTTGAGGAGCTTAGATAATCCTCTTGTTTATAGGCACCCTTATTACTATGAACACTGTAAACTCTCGGTGATTGTATCTGGCAGGAGACCACCTAATCTAAACCTCAAGTAAAAGTCATCACTTGCCTCCAGAGGACAGTGAACTGCACTTTCCACCGCATAGAGCAGCCTCTCACCTGGCTCTCTGAAGCACCTGCGATACTGTTTACAAAAGTGGTTCCGGGGCCACAGCCCAGACCAACTAAGACAATCCCTGGGTGTAAAGCTGGGAATGTGAATTTCTTTAAAACAAGAATCCCAAATAAGTCTTAAGCATTCCAAGGTAGATAAGAACCATTACCCAAAACATAGCTACAATATGATTAACATTAAGGCAAACTATTAAATTGCAAGTGGTCTTTTACCTTGGGGTTCTTAATGTCATTAAAAAATAATCACTTATACAAATAGTTTGTACTTGCATAACTAAAGCTTGTCTTCATTATGCCCTTATTCTGTGACTCTAATTGTGTTGGATCCAAATATAAGTCAGAACAATGTAGCCCATGCTGGTGATCTTAGTGGTAACTATCCCAAATCAACCCAAATTACGTCTCAATTATTTATACACAGGGGAAACACTTCCTGTAAAGATTTCCATGTAAGTTACATTTTTTAAAAAGACTCAAATCAATTTACTTAATTTCTCTATAATTCATACATATATACACTCATCCAAACTCACCCCCCTATCCAGGACATCATCTTAGTAAGCCAAGCAGAACACTGGGTATGACTTGCTAAAGAAACACACTGACAGCACAAGGCAATCTGCTTGTCTGTTTACCTAAAGCATTTACTTCGCGTAAGAGACAAAGAGAAAGAACAGGTAAAGCAAAAACAATGTTTACAGGCAATTTTACTAAGTGTAAAAAGACCTCTATGGAACAGACCTTGTGGCATACTGCTAAAACAAGAGATGACTGGGAAGACGTTTTACCATCATATGTGATAGTTTGCCTTCATTTTGTTTACAAACCAATCTAGAAAGATTCCTCAGTGAAAGAATCAAACCTTTGATTCTATAATTTTTACTGTATGGAGCTTATTAGAAGTATTAAATACACCCACACAAAAAACTTAACATTTGATTTCTCTGAAATGAGTTTCTTCAATAAAAAATTTTGAAACTCTCCTTTCATATGTTACTAGGAATGTGTCTGTATATTATTAGGAATGTACAAATAAAAAATGCTGTGTGGAAGGGCCCAGCTAGGAGTGACAAAGCAACAAACACCAAGCAGACACAGCCAGCACTCCTACATAATGTCCCTGACCCACAATTCAAGGCTGTGGGAAGGAAGAGGTAAAAGACATTCTTTTCAACTTTATAGATCTCCCTAGCACTACTGAAAAAGCCGATATAAAATTGTCAGTTTACTATTAGGAAAGAGGCCAAAGAAAACTCGTAAGAATCCTCACTGAGAAAACTACTGTATGAACTTTCCAGAGGCAGTTAACATACTAATAAAGATCAAAAAAATATAAGGCTTCTCTTCCCCAGGGTAAACAAACAAGTTTCTCCTTTAAGATCAAAATAGAAATGGTGAGTTTAAACAATAAATAAATCCTAAGATTTCACTAAATCATACATTAACAATTTTTATTTTTAAAATATCTCATACCTCAGTATGAAAGTAAGTTTTAGACACATCATCCATTTCTCACCATTAGAAGTAGGACCACTAATTATTCTGAAATCTGTACATGTGCTTATGGATTGTATTAAAAACTAAATATCTCAACATCTGTAAGATTTTTTTTCTTAAGCAAAAAGTAAAACATGCAAATAGGTTTATTAAACCCAACATCAGCAATTTTGTTTCAGCAAAACATCATCCATAACATTGATATTTTCCATTTAAACTCTAGTGATTCTGTAGGTCTGTTTGTTTTTAATTAACATGTAAAGGCTTTAGTTAATAAGTATGAATCTTCAGGAAGATGAGAGGCCACCTGAAAATGCACTAAATTTTCAAAACTAAGCTTTCAATTTAACAGTCAAAGTTAAGCATCACTGATAAGCAAGTAAACAGTTTTCAGAACAAACTGAAAATTTTCTAAAATTTAATAGCAAGTGAATAAAAAAGCAAGAACTTCAGAGCAAGATGGTATGTAAATATGAAAAAATAAAAAATACTTGGGATTGATTCATGACATAAAAATACTTGAGTGGTGAGGTGTTAAAGTAGTCAAAAAAAATTCTTTGATAGTTTTACATGCTACAAGAGACTTTTTTCCACCATCCATTCATATATATAATTTATGCAGATTTTACATAAGCCCTCCTATTTCCCTCACAAAACAAAAATTTTAAGAATTAAGGCTCACATACCTGAATGTTTATATAAATACCTGCAGGCAAATGTTAAGAAGTTTTAAATCCACAATGATTCATCATTATAAATCAAAGGAAAAGGCAACTAACAAACACATTTTTTTTAGCACAATCAAGGTAAATTAAAAAGAAAAATTCTTAGATACTTCTAGATATTGTCCATTTTTGGGTGGGGCTTTGGTCCTTACTAAGCCAAAGTTATTTTAAATCTGCCAGACAGGTCAAGTAAAGTTAAATAAAGGAAGACTCACTAAATAAAAGACAATTTTAGCTTCACTGTTTAAAATAGTAGACAGTGCATAGGAGAATGCAAATAAACATTTTGGATAAAGACCTGATTTACTGCTGAGCCATGTGAAAGGGAACCTCGCTTAAAGGCAGTGACGTTTGGTAATGTCTTTCCTCTAAGTCGTGATAAAGTTCTGTTCTTATGTAGAACTCTCAAAGACAAAACTTCTCAAACAACAATTCTGTGAATTATATATATAATACATATACAGATCTAAACCAAAAAACAGTGAATCTGACCAAGGCACACAAGTTCAAGTGGTCACGTGGTTCATTTAAACTCAAGCTTTTTTCTTAAATTATCAAGCTCATTCCTTTTATTATGAGCCACACTGGCTTTTGAAGGCATGTTTACTCTTTTCTAGAAAAGAAGCTATACAAATAAAGACAAAAAAAAGATATATGTGTTCCAACAAAAACGTGGCAAACAGGATTCTCTAATATAAGGTTTTAAAAGTGTAATGGCATCATTTTCAGTCTGTAGTTCTGAAGCTTTTGCAAATTTTGTAAACTTTAAAAAAGGAATCCTTCTCAACAGAGTAAGGTATAAGAGAACTGACAAATTTCACCCTCAACAGCATCTTTCATGAGGTTGTATTCAGTTCCTCCCGATCATGCCCGCAAAAGCACGGATTCAAAAGCACAGATTCAATCTTAAAAGGCACTAAGTGGCACATAAAGGAGTTAAAACCACATTTCCATTTTTTCCTTTAGCTTTTTCCCCCATAAAGTGCACAAAGCAGACAGGCAGAGAGTAATGACAGACACAGGCTTGGATTTACATCATCAGCAAGGAAAAGAAATGCTTCCAACAGAAATGGAAGTGTGTATAAGAATTTGAAACTATAGGAAAGGCTGTTCATTTACTGATGCCATGTTCCAGCTCTTCCGAGGTGGTCCCAGATCTGCATTCCTCTGGACCTGGACAAGTAGCCATGGCGGAAACGCAGAAATCAGTAGGGGCTCATCGAGGGTTCTTGTTGGATCCTCCTGTTAAGACGTTATTGGGCTTTTTTATCCATGGGAGGTCTCCCAATAACTGCATCCCTCACAGCAGCCTGAGTGGAATTACCAATATGAGAAGTAGCCTGAAAAAGTCCATTGATTCAACATGTAAGTTAATAAAATACAACGTAACAGCCAAAAAGTCCTTGAAGATAAACTTTCAAAAATCTCTGTCTACATCATCGGCATGTTACAGAAAAAAAAGGAATAAAAATGCAGGGGAGGAGCCTGTGGCAGCAGCTACCTCCCAAGAGAGCATACTGAGCCTCTGCTGTCATTGGGGTGGACTGGGCAGCAACCTTGGCTCCACCACAAGCTTCTAACTGAACTGATCTGTTTACACTACCCAGAAAAAGAAATCAGAGTTTCAAGGATCTATAAACTTGGAGATCATGTCAATGTCAAAAGTCACTGACTTTTTGGAAGATTTTAAGTAAAAGAGAGGCCAGGCCATCCACTGTTAGAATTCAAAAGAGAAAATTTCATATTTTTCAAAGCTGCTGATTTACAGTGAAGCAAATTAACTTTGGGTTGGGGAAGAGAAACACATAGGAATTGTGTCTGAAGAACATGTAGTTAGATGTTTCTGATGAGGAACACAGTATACCTAAATTAGATAGTTTTTAGCATTTAAAGGGTAGTTGCTAGGTATGGAAACAAATTATCAAAATTAAATACTGCTATCCTAACAAAGATAATAAAACATAATGCCTATCAGAAACAAAGTGGCCAGGGAATGTTTCTCATGCCTTCTTGCTCTAGGAAGCTCTTCCAAACAGATATTTTATAACAGAAACACAAATATCTATCTGTTCACAACACTCAGGCTCCCAGCTGGCACCACTTACCTGCTCTAATACGTACGCTGCACCAGAATCAATAGCTCCGCCCAGCTCACGGTACTGACCAGAATACCTGATGTAGCCCCAGGTGAGAAGTGCTATTAACAGCAGTCCAACCATACAGTTGAACAGCTGGGCCACAACCTCAAGACCAACGAAGCCAGTGACGCCCGAGGCTATGTACAAAGCCACGATGCCCATGAAGAGCACGGCGGGCGTTCGGAAGGTGCTGAAGATGTTCTTGCTACCGTTGTGCTTGCCGAAGTTCTCATAGAGTTCCCTGATTTCCTCCTCCAGCTCCTGCTGGTAACGAAGGCTAAAATCCTTCCCGCCCATCTTCTTGGTCTTCTTAAAATGGTCCAGAGCGAGTTGTCTGAATTCACAGTGCTTCTCCTCTAGAATGTCTGGAGACAAGTAAGGTTTCTCTCCCCCACAAACCTAAAAAGAATAAAGACCCAATGTGTTGGAGATCCCTTCAAAAACAAGTGCCCAATAAAGTAAGTGAAACACATGAGAATATTTTAAGATAGCAGAAATTAATGTTCAAATGATGACGAAGACCAATAATGTCTGGGTTCACTTCCTCTGAGAAGCACACTTAAATACCCGGGTGATATTGATTAGTCACGGCCAAAAAGCCTAGGTTAAAAATGGTAATAATTAGAAGGCCCCACCTGCCAGGATGACCTGACTACAGCTTTGCTGTCCATCACCTTATCACACATTACACAGGATGAAGTTGGAGCTTCTGAAGTCAGCAACAGTATCCAGGTTATAGATATTGCAGAATAAGACATATGTCCCACATACCTCTTCCATGTTGTTGTAATAAATGTCCTTCGCAGAGGCTGCAGCTGCTAAATTGTTGGCTTCAGCAGTGGCCTTTTAAGAAAAGCATAAGCTGTAAGTCCTGCCTCTTTTTTTTTTCAGGGGAGAGCGCGAACGCAGTCCCACCTCTTTTAACATTCTTCCACAAATAACCAAGTAAAATTTTCTTGTTTTGGGGAAGCCAGGTTGGCTCAGTGGGTTAAGTGCTCGCTTGGCAGCCACGGGGACTGAGGATCAAATCCCAGTCCCAGCCTGTGCAGACCAATATGATGAACTGGGATGTGCTTCCCATATGGGAGGCTCCCAGTTCGGTTCCCACCCTGCGCGGCCCCTGCCCACCTGTGTGGAACAAAACCATGTCAAAAACTGATGACATGCAACTGTAGAGACTGCTCTGGGCCCTCCCCCATCTCTCCGTCTCTCTCTATGTCTCTGTCTGTCTCTGTCAAAAACAATAAAATAAATCTTTAAAAACAAAAATTTCTTCTCTTATTCCCCATTCTTCTTTTTTATTATCTTTCTGCTATTTTAAGGTTTCCACATAGCTAGGCTGAGCAGATGTCCCATTTTAAAGGGAACAGAAAACAACAATACTCTCCCATTTCAAACAGTATATATGATAAACCTACTCTCACTGGGCTAAATTCAAGCTGTCAGTAGGCTGACTGTTTGAAATGGGACAATACTGTTGTTTTCTGTACTGTTTAAAACAGGATGTCGGGGAAGCCGGGATGGCTCAGTGGGTTAAGCGCTCACTTTGCAGCGCCAGGGACGGAGGATCGAATCCCGGCCCCGGCCCGTGCGGAACCATGTGCTGGGCTGGGAGCTCCCCCAGTTCAGTTTCTCTCTCTCTCTCTCTCTCTCTCTCTCTCTCTGTCAAAAATAAATAATAAATAAATAAATAAAAATATATTAAAACAGGATGTCTGGTCAACCTACATATAGCCCAATTTATTAAATAAAATACATCTTTTCTGCCAAAAATGTTCTTATACATAAGAATCTTTATTATAAATTAACTCTCTAAAAAGTAATTTCCTTTGCTTCAACTTTAAATGTTAAAAAAACAGACGTAAGTCAAAAATGAAGGGGAATTATCTTTACAACATCAATCCCAAGCACTAGCTTCCTTTGTGAAAATGTTTTGCTACTGAAGGAATAAACAGTTGGCAATGATGGCCGTATGTACACAGCACACAAAAGTCAGAAATTACACGTTTTAACAAAATAACATCTTATAAACATCAAAGTGTTAAAAACAAAAAACCTGATTAGTAAATAGATGCTTTACTGAAGTAGACAACAGATAACAGAAAACAGGCTGATCTCACATAACTGGGGGTGTTTTACCTGGATATAATCATGAGTGTTTTTCATACTATGTTTGGTGGGAAGACCAGACAACCAGGCCCCGTGAGAGGCCATTCTGTTTTAACTGAACCACCATGAATACAGAAAAGAAAACAAGCAGGCAGTTACCCTGCTGGAAAATATGCTGAACAGTAACAGAACTGGGCCTATGGGAAAAGAGAGCAACAGTGTACTCTTCTTAAAGAACTCTGCTTACTGTACCTGGGTCACCTTGCATAATCAAGGGATATCACTTAAGGATGTCAAAGAATTGCTTACCTGAAGCATGGATTTGGGGTGAGGCAGATCTTCTCCTTGGTAAATTTTAATGTATGCCTTAGAATATAAACATAAAACAATAGTGAAAAATGTCATTCTGTTATATTTAAGCATACTTTTTTTTAAAAACAGTGACCATACAACTGCATTTTCCTGAAGATCTAGGTCAACACCCAGGAATTAGCAAAAACACAACACACCCCTGAGTGCATGTTAGCATTTTTAGTTAACTAAACACGTTTTCAAGCAGCACAAGCCAACCAAGGCCCAGAGTTCCACCAGACTCCCCATGCACACTGGCCTCACCACTACCTGTGGGCAGAGTGGCATCCGCCTTGAGGTAGTTGTCACATCTAGGTGCGGTCTCCTACTCAACAGCAACTTCCTAACCACCTCCTGTCCACACCATCTTCCTTGAGGAACAATCTTCCTTTAGCCACAGTAATTACTCCTCTAAGAGAGTGCAAAGAACATCCATGTGGTCCTTAGACCGATACTGCCACCCAGTGGCCCATTCCTGGAAGGACACTGGAGTCTAAAACTGCCTCTCACCATCACCTCCATGAAACTTGACCCTAAGCTTTAAAATACTGAAATTCAAGTTAGTTTAAAACCTAGATCAGCTGTACCAAAAGTAAAAAATTTTAATACCTAAAACCCATATTTACCTTAAAATACTCCAATAGCCCCCGACAGGTAACTTTTGAGCCATTGATCTCCTTTTCCATTAAGTTCGCTGGGTTTAATACATAAGGTACCAGTATCTGTAACTGCTCTTTGAATTCACTGGCAATATCTGTTCAGAGGACCATGAAGAAAAAAAAACAAAACAGTAAGCCAAACAGACTATTCAACCAAGGTGAGCATAAAACACAGTATTCACAACCTAACTGTTTTAACATTTACTAGTTCAAAGTGGAGCCAACAAGGACCTGGATGTGAATCTCTGCCCCACCACTGACTAGCTAAGTATTTTGAGCAAGTTAATTTTCCTAAACCACTTTCTTCATCTGTACAATAAAGGAAATAATACCAGCTTCATAGAATTACTGGGAGGATTAAGTATAAACATAACTAGCATAGCATTGGTGCTATGGTTTGAATGTTTGCATTGCCCACACCATCCATATGTTGAAATCCTAACCCTTAAAGGTGATGGAATTAGGTGGGGCCTTTGAGGAGTGATTAGGTCATGAGGGTGGAGCCCTCATGAATAGATTAGCACACTCATAAACCAAATCACACAGAGCTCTCTAACCCCTTCCACCATGTGAAGATACAACTAGAACTCAAGAACCAGCAAGAGAGCCCTTATCCCACCATGCTACACTGATCTTGGACTTCCAGCCTCCAGAACCATGAAAAGTAAATTTCTGTATTGTTTTTTGTTTTTTTAGTTGTAGCAGCCTAAAAAGACTAAAACAGTTGGGAACACAACTGGACCTCTAAAAATGGTAACTACTATTATTTGTACTTTACGGGAAACCTGAAAAGCTCAGATAAGTTTATAAACAAAGTGCTTAGATTAACACACAGGTAAACTGAGGGCCAGCCATTAAATGACTCAAGGTCTCAATGAATAAGGAACAAAAATAAGATAATGGAACCCAAGAGTCTCAACTCTGACTTCTCAAAGCTACCATCTAGTCAGCACTTCCTGATATTAATTAACACATGACCCAGCATCAGGTTTTGTTATCACAAATCAGATGAATCATACCTTTGTTTGGGAAGTTAATTTTACTTGACAAGTATTAGCTGACTAATAAGTTTAATTTTCCTTTACTTAGCACTTTTATCTCTTGTAAATGAATAATTATAACATGTCTCTTAGAAAGATCATTAATGGATAGTACCACCACCATTTCAGATGGAGAAACTAATGTGAACTAAGTCTGACGGTCACAGTAAGATAGGACCAAAACCTGAACCAGATTCTAAATACTATTCTAAGAGACACACTATTTCTCTTAAGCATTCAGTAGATTAATAACTGACATTTTCTGGTCACTACTTAATTCCAAAGATCAAATCACATGTTTAAAATAACATTATTTGTAACACACCTTTCAATTTCCCATCAAACTCAGGGCTTGTGGCCACCTGGAGTCCTGGATGTGGCAGAAGAAAACAGGTGACATTGGAGAAACATGAGTGAATGTGATTTCGGACATTCTGAATTTCTTCATGTTGATGTTCTTTCACCTGCCAAAGAAGGACCACAAATTACAAAAGATCTTTTTTTTTTTCACTAGGAACCAGAAATCTAAGACAAAGGAAAGAAACCCCAGTTCAGATGGCTCATAGTGGCCTATGTTTTGTCCAATGACAAAACTCAGAACCCTAAGAAGCAATAAATGCATAACTTTGATTAATCATGGCTCAGCTCCTATAGTATCAAAGAATAGGTACCAAAAAGTTTCTTTAAAAAAAAAAGAGTGGGGAAGCCAGGATGGCTCAGCGGGTTAAGCGCTCGCTTTGCAACCCTGGAGACCAAGGATCGAGTCTCGGCCACAGCCTATGAGGACCCATATACTGAAATGGGGTGTGCTTCCCATGTGGGAGGCCCCCAGTTCAGTTCTTGCCCCCCGGTTCGGCCCCTGGCTTGAGGGGGCATGCCTCCCATGCAGGAGGCCCCCACCCACCTTTGTGGAATGAAACTGTATTGAAAAACTGATGACGTACAACTATGAAGACCGCTCTGGGCCCTCCCCCTTCTCTCTGTCTCTGTCAAAAACAAATCTTAAAAAAAAGAGTACTGCAAAACACTTAGAAAGAACAGATTTATGGGCATGAAGGAGATTCTAATCAGAAAATAGTGATTGACAAAGGACTTATGTGCTTTAATTTTGGAGAAAAGACTAAGACTGTTTATATTCATCCTAAAACAAGTAAGAATTCTGAATAAGAACAACACAACTAAAGTTCTGAATGTGACGTCCTAAAGGTACATATAGAACCTGGTATAAAGTATGAGATGGAAATTATAATTAAAGCTTGGGCTTTTGTCCAGAGTTCTTTTCTATAGTCCCTGTGCATTATATACCTAGGTTCTTTTAATCTGAAACTATGAATAGTATTAGTGTGTGCTAATTCGCATCCATAATCTGTTTTACATACAATAGTAAGGCAGATGAGAAAAGTTACCTAAAAGACTTTCAGGTAATTCCTGATTGTATTTCTACTTACCTGTAGACGCTTTTCCAAAAATGACATTCCTCCCTGTAGTCCATAGTTATATTCATAAGGGAAACTCCAGTCTCGAACCAAAAACATCAGTGTCTATTTTGGAAAAGAGCAGAACACATAATAATGAGGCATAAATGCACTTTCAAAATGACAACTGAAATACTTCTTTGCACAATGTCAGCTTCTTCAAAGGGGGCAAGAAAACATGAAGAATTGATCTATTCTGTTTAATGTCTTAGAAATCTTATAAACGCTAGGACATGTATAGGGAATATGGTAAAGAACAAGAGAGAAAATGGCACTAGCTAGTCATAAACCAGATCTACTTTTAAAATTAGAAAGGATAACTAAATCAAACAATCATACTTAAAGTTCCTCTAACCATACTGAGGTAACTGTGCATTCTCACCTTCATGCAACAATTAGCTAAAGCAGGAGTCAGCAAACTTGTGTAAAGGGCCAGAGAGTAAATATTTTAGGCTATGGTGGAAAGCAGCAGCCATGGACAATACAAAGAAGTATGGCTGTGTTCTAATAAAACCTTTGCTATAGACACTGACATACAAATTTCAGATAATTTACACATATCATAAAATATCAGTCCTCTTTTAATTTTTCACCATTTGAAAATGTAAAACACATTCCTAACTCATAGATCATATAAAAATAGTCAGCTGGCCAGATTTCACCTGTAGGTGGTAGTTTGCTGACCTCTGAACTAAAAGATATGAATGACACTTATAGTTAACATTCTACCTGGAAGGGTTTTTGGAAAATTTCATCCATTGCCAGACGACCATATTCTGTGAAGAGCTTAAAAAAAAAAAAAAAAAAAAAAAAGAGTTATGGTTTGTAAGGGAAAGTTACTTAAAGTATTTGCGTCTACTCTTTAGCAAAGTGTTCATTTAACAGACTAGACATTATTTATATGAAAACAAAGTTCTATAGTTTCAAAAGCCCATGGGAGCCATAAAACTTAAAATAATCTTGGGTCTATTTCACATCTCCAATTTATCAGTAAATCCAGAATCCAACCACTCACAACTTCCATGTGGCTTGCAATACTGCAATAGCTTCCTATTATAACTGATTTCCCTGTCCCCACCCCACACATACCATGGCATATATATTCAATGAAATATTATCCAACTATAAAAAAGGAATTCTTGCCATATGCAACAACATGGATGGATCTTGAGGGTATTGTGCTAAGTAAGATAAGGCAGACAATGAAAGACAAACACTGTATGATCTTATGTATATGTGCAATCTTAAACAAACAAACAAACAAACCAAAAAAGTTCAAACAGATTACAATACTATTTAAACTATTTAAACTATGTGTGTGTGTATTACTTAGTTAAAAATAAAAATGTTGTTTAAAAAAGCAAGTACCTGATACATATCAAATACTATATATAAACAAAACCAAAACACACATAAAACTATACAAAACCCATGACTGCCTATCTATAATTCTGAAATCCAAAAGCTCTAAAATCCCAAATTAAGCAGCAAACTAATTTGAAGGAAAACCTGCCTTGAATTGATATAAGCCTTTTTATGGGCTTTACCCCATTTCATATCATTAGTCATACATTTCACCACAGAAATATTAATATACTTAATTAGGAACTCCCATAGGTTCAAAGACCACCAGCAGAGGGCTGAAACTGAGGATAGTACTGACCCCTACATATATGGCACTCTATTTTTTCCTATACATACATACCTATGGTAAGGTTTAATTTACAAATCAGGCACAGAAAGAGATTAACAATAACGAATAATAAAATATAACAATTATACAATATACTGAATGTGGTCCCTCCCTCTGGGGACTGAGACAGCTACTAAATGACTTAAAGGGCAGGGAATATATACAGCATGAAACACTGGACAAAGGGATGATTCACGTCCCAGGCAGGACAGAGAAGGATGACGCGCAATTTCATCATGCTACTCAGAATGGAACACAATTTAAATCTTATGAACTGTTTATTTCTGAAATATTCCATACCATATTTTCATACTGCAGCTGACTGTGTGTAACTGCAACTGTGAAAAGCAAAACCGCAGATGAGGGGAGACGACTATATTGCACTTATGTTCAGGAGTTTGTGATTTATATAAAATCAAACCTATCCATTTTTTTCTTTTGTCTTCTACCTTTGATGTCTTGCTTAGAAAATTCACCCTCAGTATTTTAGACTGGCCTATTTTTTGTCTAATCATTGATGGCTGATTTTTTTTTTTCCATCAAAATATTCAATCCACCTGGAATTTATTTTGATATATAGTACAAAATAGGAATCTAATTTCATATTTACCTACGATAAACAGACAGGCAACTATACTAACAGCATCTATTGATTGACCCATCCTTTCTGGTATAGCATCATGTATTCTTTTAAAGATTTATTTTTATTGTTTTTGACAGAGAGAGAGAGAGAGACAGAGAGAGAGAGAGAGAGAGACAGAGAGAAGGGAGAGGGCCCAGACAGTCTCCATAGTTGCACATCATTGGTTTTTCCACATAGTTTCATTCCACAGGTAGGCGTGGGGCTGCACAAGGCAGGAACTAGGCAGGGGTCTCACCCCCGTGAGAACTGAACTGGGGGAATTCCCCAGTTCAGCATATGGGTCCGCACGGGCCACGGCTGGGATTTGATCCTCGGTCCCCGGGGCTGCAAAGTGAGTGCTTAACCCACCGAGCCAACCCGGCTTCCCCCATATATTCTTAAGTGGAATTAAATATTTAAAAATATATTATATCATAAATATATAGCACTAAGTAGGTATCTATAAATATATGTTGAAATGACTATGGGAAAGACATGCTTAAACATATTTTGGGTTTGAGGAAACCGAATGTGGAGCTCTTGAGAATAGTATCAAAGGATTACATAATTGCATCATAATTTCCTTACCACCTGTTATGAATTGAATTGTGCCTCCCATCCCAAAAACATGTTGCAGTCCTAATCCCTGGTACCTGTCAATGTGACCTTACTGGAAATATGGTCCTCACAGATGTAATAAAGTTAAGATGAGGTCATTAGGATGAGCCCTAATCCAATAGGATCGGTGTCCTTATAAGAAGAAATAACATAGACACAGGGAGGAGAATACAATATGAAGACAAGAGACATAAAAACAGAGAGACGACAGCCCCATGAAGGCAGAGGCAGAGACTGAAGTGCTCCAGTGGCAAGGCAAGGTATGCCAAGGACTGCCAGCAAACTACCAGAAGCTAAGAAGAGAGGATTCTTCCCCCACAGGCTTCACAGCCTTGTCAACCACTTGATTTCTGACTTCTAGCTGCCAGAACTGTGAGAACCAATTTCTACTGTTTTAAGCCCAGTTTGTCCTAATACTCCACCCATGCCTATTCACTTATGTATCTCTGTCACTGACTGGACTACAAAATCCATCAAGAATCATGTCTAGGGAAAGCCGGGATGGCTCAGCGGATTAAGCGCTCGCTTTGAAGCCCCAAGGACCGAGGATCGAATCCCAGCTCCGGCCCAGGCGGACCCACATGCTGAACTGGGGTGTGCTTCCCGAACACAGTGAGGCCCCCAGATCAGTTCAAAAGTAAATAAATAAATAAATAAATAAATAAAAAGAATCATGTCTACCTCAAACACTATCTACAGCAGGGGTGTCCAATCTTTTGGCTTCCCTGGGCCACATTGGAAGAATTGTCTTGGGCCACACATACAATACATTAACGATCGCTGACGAGCTAAAAAGAAAGGTCCGTGCATGATTTCTGTAATGTTTTAAGATACTTTACAAATCTGTGTTGGGCTGCACTCAAAGTTGTCCTGGGCCACATGCAGTGTATGGGTTGGACATGCTTGATCTAATAGCATTTGGTCTGCTGCCTCACACAAGGTGTGCATTTGAAGAAGTGTGCGAAAGGAAGGAGCTTAGAAAGGAATTCGTTTCAGGTAAAAAGGTGTTGTTGTCAAACTCAAGTTCTGATGGAAATGTTTATAGAGCAACAGTTTCAACCACTGAGTCATAGTACTGGTGCAGGGACACCAATCACAAAGCACAAGTAATTGCTAGCAGTAATATTGAGAGCCAAAGCTTACAAATTATTTTGTTTTGTTTTTTTAAATATAAATTAGAATTCAAAGTAATCCCTATAATAAATGACACCCTCACTCTCTCACCTTCTGTTTTATGGAATGTCAGGGGGAAAAGTAAAATTAAGAAGCATGTCAGAAATTGCATCCAATTCTGGAAGAGCCAGGAAACAGCGTTGTATAGGAAAAACATATAAGAACTGCTGCTATGGAGAACAGAAGACAATGCCTAATAACAGTAGTCATACAGTAATAATAAATGGCTAGCAGTTAATTAACACATACTATTTTCCAGGCACATAATTCTATGCATTTTATAAAATTTTGATTTAATCTCACCTTTACAATAGCTTCATAATCTAGTTTCACTGAATGCTCTTGCTCCTCTAAAAATCTTTTCTAAACACCATAGCTGGGGAAGCAGGGATGGTTCAGTGGGTTAAGCACTCACTTTGCAGTCCCGGGGACCAAGGATCGAATCCTGGCCCCGGGATCGAATCCTGGGGCCCCTGGGCCCCAACCAGTGCGGACCCATATGCTGAATTGGGGAGTGCCCCCAGTTCAGTTCTCACTGGGTGAGACCCCGGCCCAGTTCCTGCCCTGTGAAGCCTCACCCACCTGTGGAATGAAACTATGTGGAAAAACCAATGATGTGCAACTAAGGAGACTGTTCTGGGCCCTCCCCTTTCTCTCTGTCTCTGTCTCTCTCTGTCAAAAACAATAAAAATAAATCTTTAAACACCATAGCCAAAGTGATCCTTTTATAATATGCCAAATAACCTCACTCAACTGCTCAAAACATGGCTCCCATCACACCCAAAGGAAAAGCCAAAGACCTTACAAAGGTCAGGCCGCACCGGGACATCAAGGCCTGTCTGACTTTGTCACTTAGCCGCCTCCTTTCACACCCTCCAGTCTTACCCACGGGCATCCTTACTACTCCTTGATCCTGCCAAGCACACTCGACTCACAGGCTTTCTCCTTGCTATCCCCTCTCCTAGTCCACTTTTCCCCAACACACTTGCAGGACTTGCCTACTTTCTTCAGTTCCCTGCTCAACTCAGTAAGGCCTTCCCTGACCACTTCAGCAACAGATACACAGAGTGTAGGTCTACTGTGAACCAAAACCTTCCTCCATATTTCAATCTTTGGCTAAAACTACCAAGTAAAATTTTTGTCTTCAAATTTTTAAATGACATATTATGAAGAACATATACCTGCAGCTGTTGAAGATCATCTTCCTGAATGTTCTGGGACAAATTATAAATCTAGAAAACAAAAATCCAGATTAATATGACTCTAGCTTACTTCAAACAAAGTTCAAATAAGCCTAAAACAATGAACAGAATCTTTGTACATTTGAAGGTTTGCATATAAGACTATGAAGTTTCAACAGTAATATTATCTGTGTTTTGGAAAACTATACATGCATGTTTGAAACAGCATAATTTTTCCTTTATAGTATACAATATAAAGTTCTTACCAAACCTACATTTCCTATATGATATAACTGATACAATTTCCATTTCTACTTTCAGGCTTTTCTTAGAGTATTTTATATATGAGTTATCTTTATGACCAAAATGGAAAACTATGTTAGGCTCCTTCTTGAGCTTGTAAGAGGTTAACTTATATATATAGTCTAAAAAAGAACATTTATATATCACTACAGGAATTCTGATAACAGAATAATAACTAAGACTAGATAAACTCCCTGTATTTTGTTTCCTCTACAAACTTTTTTTCCTAGTCAAGGGCTTTTACCTGAACAGAACTAGTCATTGTACTTAGAGCAAAAATGGTAGCACAATCTTTCACAGTGGACTGGCTGTCAAATGCCCCCTGGGTATCCATCAGAACAACTGCAACCTAAAAAAAGGAAAAAGAAAGAAAAGAAAAATACAAACAAAACATGAGAGAAGTTAAAAAGTAACTTAAATGGGACTTTAAACACCTGCTTTTAGATTCTATCAGAAAAGTATAATTATTTAGGTGCATTGTTTTGACCTGAGAACTTTGCTGGAACAAGATTACCTGCTCTGATCTAATGAAATAATATAAAACAGAGGCTTACAGAGCAATATGGAAGGAGGGAAAAATCACCCAATCAACTAAAATAGCCAAATGTTGAGGCCAATTAGCTCACGCACTAAGCCAGTCATTTGGATGCTTTCTGTTGTTGAAAAGCAATTAAAAATACTAACTGATTTAGCTTCCAATAAAATAAAACACACAGGCTAGGACATTTTTGGCATATACCTGCAAGGCTGTATTATTCTTCTGTCAAATTTCTAGGTTTTTCTGGTTGTTTGATAAAAGAAAATTAACATTTATTTCAGTCTTTACAAAAGACAGACCACACCAAAGACGCCAAATTAAAGCAGGAGAATCTAAGTTGTCACTGTGCTTATGTAATATAGCTAAGCTTCATGAAGCCTCTAGCTTTCAAAAAAAAAGGACTTAATGACTCATTCCCATCCTGAAAGCGAGGTTTAAAAATTTAGGAGCAAGGGATGCCGGGATATCTCAGCAGGTTGAGTGCTTGCTTTGCAACCGCAAGGTCTGGAGATCAAATCCTGACCCCAGCCTGTGCAAACCCATATGCTGAACTGTGGAGTAACTGGTAACTGCTAAGATGATGGCGAAGGTTCTAGCCTCCCATGCAGGAGGCCCTCAGTTTGGTTCCCACCCCTCACGGCTACACATTTTTAGTTTGTATATCTATGCACTTAAAAAAAAAATTTAGAGGGTTTTCCAATATACTGTTTCTCCTGAAACCTCACTCAAAAAAGAAATAAAATAATAATGAAATTTATAAGGGGAAAAAAAACCAAAAGAAGATTTGAAAACATCAGTCAAGAGTTATAATGTCAACTCTCCAACTCCCAATATACTGAATGAATGATTTAACATTTAGGTAAAGGCTGAAACTCAACAACCTGAAGGGGGATGTGAAACCTGGAGCTCTAACAGACTCAGAAATGAGAGGCATGAATAGTTGTGGAGGCAGGCTTTAGGAAGGACTGGGTTAGCTTGTTTAAGAACAGTGACAGGCCCAAATCCTGTCTTTCACTTTAGGAGACAGCTGACTTGCCTCTTCTGACCCTTACAAAGAAATCTGGAGAAAAGCTCTCCAACTCTAGCTTACTATTTTTAGTTAGAAGCCTTATAACCATTTCATCTTTTAAACTGTATCCAGGCATTATTTTTGCCTTTTTAAAGATTTATTTTATTTTTTTTAACAGAGACAGAGAGAAGGGGGAGGGCCCAGAGCAGTCTCCATAGTTGCACATCATCAGTTTTCGACATGGTTTTGTTCCACACAGGTGGCCAGGGGCCATGCAGGGTGGGAACTGGGCTGAGGGCCTCCCACATGAGAGGTACACCCTCTCAAGCCAGGGGCCAAATGAGGGGGTCAAGAACCAATCTAGGGGCCTCCTGCATAGGAAGCGCAGCACCTCAGTTCAGCATATGGGTCTGCACAGGATGGGGCCAGGATTCAATTCGATCCTTGGTCCCTAGGGCTGCAGAGTGAGTGCTTAACCCACTGAACCATCCCGGCTTTCCTCAGGCATTATTTTTAAATCATGCACTTATAGCATCTTGATAAAAATTACTTTTATTGGATTATCAGAGTCCACATTAAAGTTCTCGTTTTGTTGCTTTTTTTTGTTGTTAATTTGTAAGCCTTTTCTCCTTACCTTCTTCCCACCTGGTTTCTCCACAGTGAAAACTTCATTCCAGATCTGAATCCCAGTGGTTTCTGGGTCAGAGCCCCCTCTCCATGAAAATCCTGTTAATGGTTCTTCTTGGTCGCCCAACCAATTTGAATGGCCACCTTCCTTCTACAGGACAAAGACATTTCCATGAAATCATAAATTCTGAGTAACTTTACAAGGATAGTCCATGAGCTTATTTTGCTCTTTCGCACATAAGTTCTCATTTTCTAATTTGAGATAAAATAATTCTGCCTTACCTGGGAATATAAGTACCGGAGCATAAAGTCCAGAAAGAAGGACTTGCCCTTTCGGAAGGCACCTGCCACTGACACCACCACCACATCAAGGTCTCGGATGTGGTCCTGCAGGAGGACGCTGGCCAGGGCTTTCTCTTCTAGCTCAAAGGAATGCTGGTCTTTCTGAACCAAAACGATCTGCACTGGACCAGGCTTTCCGCTCTCCATGGCATTACCTATGTCGTTAACGGAGGCAATAAGCGAGATTCACATATTTTTTAAATATGCATTTTTGAACGTGGAAAGAGCAAAAACTTCTTACGGTACAAAAGTATTAGCCATAAAAGAAAAGAAAAAAAAGACAAATTAGACTTCATTAAAATTAATTTTTGTTCATTAGAAGATACCATTAAAGAGTAAAAAACGCAAGCCACAAGATAGGAGAAATATCACAATACCACTGAGAAGGACAGGTTGAAAAAGGCGATAAAGCCTTCACTCATCTCTTCCTCTTTCTGCCTACAGCACAGGGAAAAGGAAGAGAACCAGGCTATGTTTAATTGGGGGAGCTGGGGTAATCCTGCAGCTCTCTTCATAACTGCATATTGGGCACACTGGATTCAAAAGATCTTATTCCTTTGGTTTGGGTCCACATGAGGGAAAAAATTATTTTGAACTGTACACCATCACAAAAAGTCAATTTAAATAGAGCTGTTCACATTTTGCCTTTATTTTTCATTTCCTAAAAGAGTAGGACGATATTATTGATCTTCCAAGTAAAAACTGTACTTCTGCTCAACCTTCCCCTTTGCTGATTTATCCTCACATCTCAGACTCCCCAATCCCTCGGACAATTTAATCCAAACAGCAGGGCCCTCTCCAAGGCCATGCTACCCTCGATCCTTTCTTGCCTACTGGGTTGATCACCCAAGTCCCCACTGTTGCTTTAATGATGACACCTCATCTCTTTAGGGCTGAACTCTTTCATTACAGTACATATACACATCATGACAGCAACTACACAAAAGGCTATCAAAAACATTTAGGAATTGATAGCTCAAAGCTAAAATCTCCATCCTATAAGTCAAAACCTTTCACCATTCTCCCGACTGCCTTAGTTCCTCCTATTCCTCATTCTGATTCTACCAGGCAAATTTATTTTCATTGGTCTTTCTACTAGGAGAAAGTTAGGATTCAGATTCTGTCCTGCCTTGACTCCTAAATTTCAAGTGCAAAACCTATTCAACCATTTGTTCTCACCACCTGCTTCTTCCCCCTTGATTCCATGCTAGCACTTACTCGTTCTTCAACACTCACCTTCACCCTCCCTTGGCCCTGATCCTCCCCAGCTCATCCTTTCAGAGCCTAACACTTCACACATATACTAAAAAGAAAACAGGCTCTGGAATCAAGACAGGGCAGGGCTCAAATCCTTACTTCCTCTCCTCTGTAATGAAAGCTCCATAAGGGTAGGAATTTTTGTCTTTTGCTCAGTGCTGCATCCCCCAGGATCCCAGAACAGTGCCCACACATAGACATCCAATAAATATTTGTGAAATAAACTAATAAACTTCACCACTTAGTCATAGTGTGACTATAAATAAATTTCTAACCACTTGTAGCTCATTTATAAATCTCATACCACTGTCTGACACATATTAGGGACTCAATAAAGTAGACCCACATTCCAATTTCCACTAAAACCTTCTACATATTATTATTCCACTCATTACAATATTATCATATTATAATTATGGTTTACCACCCAAACTGGGAGCTCCTGGGGAGTAGGGAAACTGTCACATTCAGCCTGAGTACCTAACACAGGAAGAATAGTTGCCTAGTATTATGAACACTAAACCCAATAGTACACCTCAATAAAAATCCGTTTCTTCCCTTCCCCTTTGCAGTCTCTTTTATTGTTAAAAATCCTTGAAGGTATGTCTTCATCCACTTGCCTACCCATTCTCATTACCTTGCAATCTTTCTTCTTAATCTGTTTCAACTATTCTCTAGTATCAGGGGTCTCCAAACTTTTCAGCCCGCGGGCCGCATTAACTATCAAACAGCAGTTTGGAGGCCGACTACATACTCGAGGTCCAAATAAAAAAAAATCAAAACATAGATGTTGTTTTTAATTATTTATTTAATATTATTTTATTCAGATAATAAGGTCTCCACAGGCCGGATGAGAAGGCCTCGTGGGCCGCATCCGGCCCGCGGGCCGTAGTTTGGAGACCCCTGCTCTAGTTTATTACCTCTTGCCAAATCTAATAGTTCTTTCTTGATTCTCATTCAACTCTCTCTCTCTGTAACAACACAACTGCCATCCACTTTTTTTTTTAATTGTTAAATTTATTGGGGTGACATTGGTCAATAACAATTACATTGCACTTCTAACTTCTTTAAAGTGCACATTCCAGACCATCTTATTAAGCGAAATAAGTCAGAATGAAAGAATCCGGAAAAATATGACCTCACTTATTGGTGGAATATAAAACTGAAAGTTACAAAGACACAGAGACCTATGGACACACTCAACTTGGTGATTGCCTGAGGGAAGGGGAGGGGGGAGGGAGAGAGGGAGGGGAGGTGGGCGAGGGCACCAGCATTATGGACAC
>PVKE010004822.1:0-62286 GCA_004027555.1 Craseonycteris thonglongyai
CCCAAACTGCTCCTTCTCCCTCCCTCTCCCGCTCTCCCCTTTTTCCTCTAACCTTTGTGTGTTGTTCTGCGTTGTGTGGTTCTCTCAGTTGAGGGTGCTTCTCAGGGTTTCCCCTGTGGGTTCCTTTTTGTTCGTAAGTCCCTTCCCAGGTAGGTGTCTGGGTTCTCCTCTCATGCCGCCATCTTGCTCTCCTCTCTCTAATCTCCAATTCATTTATTTTTGCTTTTACTTCCCTTGCCTTTGAGGTCAGGTTCACAAAGTCCTCTCTGAATTCAAGGTCTAACAGCCATCCTCAAACTACGGCCCGCGGGCCATATGCAACCCGCGGAAAACATTTATCCGGCCCACCGGGTGTTTTTGCCGCCGCTGCCTGTCCTGCTTAGCAGCCGACTTGTCCCAGGCCCGCAGTCCGGCCCTCCAACGGTCTGAGGGACAGTGAACTGGCCCCCTGTTTAAAAAGTTTGAGGACCTCTGGATAAGTTTAGTACCAATGTTTTCTTTTTTTTTTTTTTAATTGTTAAATTTATTGTGGTGACATTGGTTGGTAAAAATTACACAGGTTCCAGGTGTACAATTTTACATTACATCATTTATGCATTTCATTATGTGCTCACCACCCAGAGTCAGTTCTCTTTCCATCACAATATATTTGATTCCCGCCCTCCCTCACCCCTGCCCACCTTGCCCTCAGAATGTGAAGGACTTATACACTGAAAACTATAAGACACTATTAAGAGAAATTGAAGAAGACATAAAGAAATGGAAAGATATCCCATGTTCAGGGATTGGAAGAATTAACATAGTTAAAAATGGCCGTATTACCCAAAGTAATATACAGATTTAATGCAATTCCCATCAAAATTCCACAGAAATTCTTCCAAGAAATGGATTTTAGAAATCATCAGATTCCTATGGAACCACAAAAGATCCCAAATCACCAAAGCTGGAGGAATCACACTCCCCGGTTTCAATTTACACTACAAAGCCTCAATAATCAAAACAGCTTGGTATTGGCAGAAAAACAGACACATAGACCAATGGACAGAAACCCATAAATAAACCCACAAAAATATGAACAGTTTATTTTTGACAAAGGAGCAAAAAATACACAATGGAGAAAAGAAGCCTCTTCAGTAAATGGTGCTGGAAAAATTGGAAAACCACATTCAAAAGAATGAAGCAATAGCTTTGAATTCCTGACATTCGTGGGCCAAGGCTTGGCATCCTCATCTTCTTTACCTGACCCATTTCTTAGGGCTGAGCTAGAAGTTGCCTGAGGCTCTTCTCCGTTACTCAGTTCTGAATAGTCATCACTGATGATTCCTGCAGAAAGAAATGAAATTCCATAACACTCTCAGCCTGTGTCCTCAGAACCAATCCAGTATGGAATTCTTTAAAAGGAAAATTGGTGGGGGAAAGCCGGGACAGCTCAGCGGGTTGAGCGCTCGCTTTGAGGCCCCGAGGACCGAGGATCGAATCCCGGCTCCGGCCCAGGCAGGACCCACATGCTGGACTGGGGAGTTCCCACGGTTCGGTTCTCTAGCTGTCTCTGTCTCTGTCTCTCTCTCTATCTGTCAAAAGTAAAATAGAAATAAATATGCACTGAAGATA
Source organism: Craseonycteris thonglongyai (assembly GCA_004027555.1). Taxonomy (NCBI): domain Eukaryota; kingdom Metazoa; phylum Chordata; class Mammalia; order Chiroptera; family Craseonycteridae; genus Craseonycteris; species Craseonycteris thonglongyai. The sequence continues at coordinate 1,612 of PVKE010004822.1, forward strand.
AAATAATTACTCTCTATAAATATAAAAAGATATAAAAAAAAAAAAAAGGAAAATTGGAAGGGGGAAGTTCATGTAGAAAGGAGTAGGAATATTTCTACCACCGTGTCTTCATCTGGCCTAGGATTGGTCCAGGTTGCTCCAGGACTGGGGATAACTTTGCCATGGAAGGTGCTCACTTTTGTCACCATTTCTTAACACTTCTTACCCTTTCCACTGGTTTACACACACTTCCACTGCTTCCAGCTTCGTTTCTTATCTATGGGACAGGGGAAGGAACATTTTGAAGCTGTCCTTTTATGTGAATGAACAATAAACTTGTATTGCATTTGTGCCATTGAAGTTTTATACGAATTAGCCCAGCCCACTTAATGCAAAATGTATAATGTGTAGCATCTAAAACCTCAACAAATTACTTCTAATTTTAAAGGATATAACAAAATATTTGAATAACATTTTTGTAACAAAGAAAGCCATTTGTGACATCAAGAGTTGTTCATTGCAGGGATGCTGGGATAGCCCAGTGGTTGAGCACTTGCCTCGCAATCGCGAGGTCCTGGGTTTCAATTCCAGCCCTGGCCTGTGCAACCCCATATGCTGAACTGCAGCACAACTGGTAACCATTGAGCTGGCTACGCAGTGAAGGTTCTCGCCTCTCATGAGGCCCCAGGTTCCGTTCCCACCCCATTGGGCCCCCTGCCCACCTGTGTGGAATGAAACCATGTCAGAACTAATGATATACAACTATGGAGACTGCTCTGGGCCCTCCCACCTTCTCTCTCTCACCTTCTCTCTCAAAAAAAGGAAGTTATTAATTAGCTTATTAATTTAAGGAGTTATTAATTAGTCTTATGTCTTTTGTTAGTGCTCATCCCCCAAGTATATTGGTTTCCGATATTTGCAGAATCTAGGAAGTAAAGGAAAACATAACTCATAATCTATAATGAAAAGAGTTAAATCTTATGACCTCTCACATTGTCGAAGGATTTTTCACAGAAAGACATGATGATGGTCATTTCGGTCTCCTCCCATCTAAACAAAAAAGACTGCTACCAAATGGACCAAAATCCCACAATCCTTTAGCCTTATTTACAAAATCAAATAATGTTTTAAAAACACGTTTTTCTATTGGTTTGCAACTAACCAATTTGGCAGTGAATCTGGACTTGAGCTGCCACAAGTCCATGTAAAATCTTTATTTATCACACTTGTGAATTCCCACAATTTGCTGCAGATACATTAACATAGTGCATTTGAGAAAAGGATTCTTCCCCAGACACTGTTGGGGTGTTTGAAATACAGAGGATACCAACTATAGTGTCTTCCTAAAACCATAAAACACTATCAGGAAACTACTTTATAAGTTAGGTGAATGTCTCACCACTATGCTATACATCTCGAACTAATATATTGGATGACAACTGTAATTAAAAAAAACCAGAACTTTTTGTAAGAGAGTTTTCCCATATGTGGCGTGGAGGGAACTAGTTACCTGGCCTACCTTTTAGGTTGTCATAAACATAAAAGGATATTCTTTTGCACAAATATTTTCAAATATCATTATATACTCTAATATCATGTTGGGGATCATCTGTCAGAAGTTATAAATTAAATTGGATGGTAATAAGCATCATTAGAGAGCATGGCCAGAGTTACTGAGTTTTGAACACGTTTGTAACAAAATCAAGCAGTGGCAAAGTATCCCATTCTCCCTGCTCTCTACAAAATAGGGGGTGAGTAGGGGCAGACATCACTATATAATCCAGTACTTCGGGGATAATATGTCTGAGAACAGGTAGTAAGACGGCACTGCTGTTTGTCCTAGAGCCATCTTGCTAAGCCTGAATTCATAGGGATTTCTTTCTTTGCAGTTTTCAGAACGGCCACATGAGATGAATGCAGACAACGGCCCGGGGCTGTGGTGTGCTCAGAGAGGCAGGAGCTCTGAACTCAGACTCCTGATGTGCTGGTGCCCAGCAAGGCAGCCCTTACCCTTCTTAGCGGGACCACTTCTCCGGACAAAGCTGGAGTCTGGGAAGGGCTCCTCGTCTGTACTGGACTCTGAAGAGTCTTCATATTCTCTTGCTGCAAAAGAAGTAAATGTCCCCTGAAGGTCTCCATGTATAACAAAGGGACCAACAGAGGAAAAAGTTGGGAGGCTGTTGAAAACCCAGGGCATGACTGACCCTCCCTCAGACCTCAGTGATCTGCCTTTTGTAGTTATGTGACCTGTAGGTCAATAACTTACTGTCCTCACTGACCTCTGAGCCTGGGGCGAAGACATTTCACCCCTAGTGGGATCTCTGCTTTGCTGTGGCCCTCCATTTGTTTTTTAACCCTGTCTTGTCTTTCTTCTTTCACTTGTCTTCATTATGGATTTGTTGTTGTTTCGGTACTTGTATTTATTTTTAGCTCTGCTCTCTGCTAGCTACAGTCTTGCAAGTCTGGTGTTGAAGAAAGCCTGTCTCCTACTTGACTGCTTCCCAGAATGACGACTTAAAACAGAATCAAACCCCACCTCCATCTAAAACTTCTTGGACCATTTACTTGAGTAAAAAATTAAAATTCTATTGTGTCTGAGTCCTTGACTACTTTGGGTTTAGTCTTTACAGCTGTTAGGCTACCTAATACAAAATTAAAATACAAACCATATTCTAAAGCAAATTTATATTTTACTTTAAGGATATAGCAAATAATTAGAATGATCCTTTTCTAGCACTATTCATTTGTAACCATGAAGAATTTTCATTTGCTCTTACCTCTTTTCACTGTTCTTTCTCTGGATGTAGGTGCCTTTCTGAAGTCCGTGGTCTCTGTAAAGTGAAAGGGAGAAAACATTTATTTGCTTGCATAAGTCTCATAATGTTTTTTAAAACCACAAATGCTTTTTAAGACACAAATACAAATGTGTAACCCTTTGATTCACATACTCACAATCTTGTGAAGTACTTTCTTTTTATTTTTTTTTCCCAATTACATTGGGCATTAAATATTATAGTAGTTTCAGGTGTACAGCATAGTGGTTAGATTTTTGTATAACTTATGAATTGATTCTCTCAATAAGCCTAGTACCAACCTGGTACCATAAGTCTTAAACAATTTCTATGATAATTCACATGGCAGATGGGCTTGTGATGATAATGATGTTTTAATTATTATTGCCCTCTCTTCTCTTCAAACGGAACCTAGTTTTGGGGCCCAGGATCATAATGCTGGGTTCCTATCTGGCTCCCCCTTTTATTCTTCATATGATTTTGTGAATGATCCTAAAACTCGACTCACTCCAGTTTCCTCATCTATAAAGCTGTGATTACCTAGTTAATCTATCTCCCTGTGAAGCTTTATTCACAAAAGCCCTGTGAGAAATCGCAATGTAAGCCAGTGCTTTGACTATAATATGGGTATAAGAGTAGGGGAGCTAATGCCATTTTTTTCATCAGTAATTAAATAGCAGCACAATTATTCTGTAGTGACTTCCAAAGCTGAAGACTAATGAGAATGTTATCAACAAAAAGTGGAACACTGTGCTTACTGTGCTCTATAGAGGTAAAGCATGTTCCTAGAGTACATTATTTTAACTCTTTAGCATTATTTAGATATGATAGTGTCTAGTAAAAAGTGACTACGATTTTACTAGAGTGTTATTGCTACACTTTCTATATATTCATTGATTGGGCTGATCCAGTTAAACAACAATTTATCCTACTTCGTTGCCTTCATCCATTTTCCAATAGGTTCAAAGAAATTGAATGCCGAAAGTGGTGTTCTAGCAATAGTCAAATCATAACATATGGAAAATGTCAGAATAGCATTCATCAAGAAAACAGAGCTCTGTATTTAGACTCCAGATATTTTTTGTCAAGAAATGCAATCTTAATAGTCTTACTTGGTACAATCCGGGGTCCTGAGGAGGTATATTCTTGGGTCTCTTCTCTCTCACTTGATTCTAACGAGTCAAGGTCATCAGTCTCTGCACAAGGAAGAGGAAGCTTTAGATGTCTCAGTGTGTGACCAAGGAACCGATTCAGCAGGAAATTCCCTAATAAAACTTGGGAGAATCTTGAAAACTCATGCAAATCATGGCCTCCCTGGTCTGCCCTTCTAAGTCACCACCGTGTAGGTTAGTGATGCTCCATTTTCTGTCCCCAGAGCAGAGACAATGCACTGGCAGGGGGCACCTCTGCTGGATTTGCACATGACCTTCCTACACTTCTTGTACATCTCACCCCATCCACTGTCATCCCACACGTCCTTCATCTGGAAGACCTTGGAAATCTTGTGTTAACGATGGTGACCTCCTCTATCCCCTGGGGCCGCCTTGAGCTGGGTGCCAAGCTGAGAAATAATCTTCTCTTGTGTGTGAGCCACAGACCTATTTTGGGACAACCTTTTAGAGAAGTTTGCTTATAATAAAACTAAAGTTAGAATGTATACTCTCTAAAAATGGAAGCAAACTTACATTTTACTTTGATAGATCCAGTGGAGCATTTAGAATGAATGTATTCTTTAAAATATTGGTCTTTTGTGACATAAAGACCAAGTAACAGTTTTATTAGTTCTTAAATCTTTTTCTAGTGTGTTTCCCTAAATATCAAATCATGTTTCTAATGTCCTCTGAGAAAGCAGGAAGGGAAAACAAATCACCAATTTGGCACAAGAGACCTACAGATCTTATCACCACTCATGTAGCACATAGGATTGAAGGATCAACATTTTGATGACTTTTGAGCTCTATTTATAGAGGAAATAACACAGAGTCCAGGACACTAGTCTTGTCTTTCTCTTTATCTCCAGGAGACTTTATAGAAGACCTTGAAACATTTATGTGGCTGTGTTTTTTTCATCTAGAAGCAAGGGTATTGATGTCCACCCTGCTTACCCCTCAGGGTTGTTGTAAAGGGAAAAGTAAGATACTATTTGCAAAGGTCCTTTAAAAAACCACTATGTAAGTCATGACTTGCTGAAGGACTCTGTCAAAAAAATTATTTTGCATTTCATAATATTTAATCTGAAGTCTTTATTTCTGTTAACACCTGATAGCTGAGTAAGCTGTCTCTTGACATGATTCAAAGTTGTGATCACATGACAATTGAATTTTCTAATCAAGGCGTATTTAGCTCTTTGTTCTTATAAAAGTAACTGTAGAAATCCAACACTTTATAGGTGTAACAAGGAGTTACTTTCAAAACAAACTAATTACTTTCCTAGCCTCTTTCTACTATATTATCAATACAGGGTACATATATTAAGTAATAAGACACATCAATTAATAGGCATCATCTTCTGTATTATATAATGATTTGTTATCACCTTGCCTATTTCCCAAAAGGGTCAAGTAAAATAAATGCAGAGAATGAGATTCCAGGATAAACTGGATCCATTGTATAGAACGGGCTCAGAATCAGATGCCTCAGGAAACAGTAGCTCTTAATTCAGGATCTCGCAGCCTCAGCCTTTCTCTCCCACCTCCTTACCAGGTGTCCTTAGTTCCCCGGTGGAGGCTTCTGGGGGCTCGTCTCCATCACTGGATTCTGTGGAATCCTCACTGCTGATCACTGCACAGAGGAACAAACCCCTAATCAGGGGTGGCGAACCTTTTGGCGATTGAGTGCCAAAGTTTATGAAATAAGAGTATACTCGCTCGCCAACCCATCGAGTGAGATAGAAGTATCGATTATTTTTATGGCTATAAGAGGCATAGGATGTTTTTATAACAAAAAACAGTAATTCCGCGTGCCGAAATAATTGCTCTGCGTGCCACTTTGGGCACGCATGCCATAGGTTCGTCACCCCCGCTTAGGGTCTCAGGGTGGTGTCAAGGAGCCCACAGACAGGAAACCCCATAACAACAGCACTAGGATGACCTAGAAGCTAATTCAGGTCACCCTGGTTGTGCCTGAACGTGTGTGACCTGCAGGCTGCTCCAGGTCCTACACACGAGGAGATGAAATTTATGCACTCATGGCAGCTTTGCCCATCCTGCCTGCACCTGTTCCTACTCCCACCCTCATTCTTTCTATTTCTTTCCTTCTCATTTTACTTCACTTTCATCTTGGCTTGGCTTGTTTTCCCTAACTATGCCTGTCTTCCTGGTGATAGTATCTCTCTATACTTCACTTTTTCTTCATGTGTTTCTTTTTCACCTCTTCTCATGAGTATCTCTGCTCTCTGATTTTCTACCCTTCTCTTTAATTCCCACCCCCATACTTTCTTCTCTTGCTTTAGAAACAGTCTCTCAGACATCAGTACTTATAGCTGTCGTTTCTGTCTTTTGGCATTTTCCCAATTCTTGGGGACACTGTTTTGCTAAACTCACTGCATAAGGCACTGGTTTGCTTCCCCTCCAGCCTCCCTCTAAGGTCACCTGGACCTGCTCAGTGGACCAAGATGATGTGTCCCAGACCCTTGCCCAGTAATTGGGACTCACGTTACGGGTTCTCTCCATCAGCCTTACCTATTCTGTCAGATGCCTGATTATAGCCAGTCTTTGCTTGTTCTTGCCGCTCAACTTCTGAATTAAAGAACGGGTTTTCCTTCATTATGTCCACTAGACATACAGATCAAGAATTGAGTTGGATTTCATAATTAGGTAGCTTGGCTCCTGGACCACATTGTAACGAATAAAAATTCTCCACTTGTCTCCCCAAAGGGCATGAGCACTGCTCATTACCATGAGCAAGCCTGGCTCCCTCCATTTCTGCTGCTGGGGGAAGGCTCACCCCTACCTCCTCATTTCCTGGTGCTCAGCTCTGTCCCTTCCTTTGTGCCTCGCATAACTCTGGGCTTTTGTTTTTGTTCTTATTTTCCAGTGACCAAGTCTCTTGATTTTCATCTGAGAGGGCACGTGGTCATTTTGATCATTGTGGACACCTTCCCTTCTCACTGATGTTAGGAACAGCTCTATGTACCTTATTTCTGGTGACTGTCTCCTCAAATCAGACTCTGATTTGTCTGCTCTCTCTCTTCACTAGGTCTACTCTCTACCAATTTGCATCTACTGCCCTTTACTCATTGTCTACATAGCTCTCTTTGTGCCTCACTCCATTTTTTCCCTTCTATTTATTCACTGGCATCCATTTCCCCGTGTATCTCTCTTCATACTTGTTTTCTCTACATTTTTATCACCGTCAACAGGGCCTAGTAGGGTCTATGATAAAGCAAAGTATGTATCTAGGGCACAAGAAGGTGCTGAGGGTGAGAGCCTCCTTCCCTGTGCCCTCGGCTCTCCCTGCCTCATTTTAGACCTGGGCCTGCTGTCCCCTATGTGATATTTGAGTTGAATTGAACTATTCTGTTATGTTTCCTACTTTCTCTTATTCTATGTCTGTTTCTTAATAATTTTAATGATCTTTGTACCCTGCTTCTGTGTCTGTTTTGTCTTTATAGTCTCTTCACTTTGCTTAGAAGCATTCCTATCATCACCAAAGTTCTTCTCCTATGACTTTATCAGCTCAGAAGTCCTCCCCTCCTGCCCCCAGCCAGGTCCCCTTCACACTCATCAAACCCAGTCACTCAGTCTTACCGTCTGGCTCAGACTCTTGGGCACACTGTGCATTTGCTTGTTGGCTTTCTAGTGCATCACTGTTGTCACCGGTTGTATCATCTCTCCTTGCATTTATCTGCTCTGTTTCACAGAGGAGCACTGATAGTCCGTTTTCAGGTGGGTCTGTATCTGAACCACATTTTGATTCATAAATATTTTATTTGAGTCCTGCATCAATCAGCGTCCAACACGAAAATATAAACCTCTCTAAGCTTTTAGAACAGAAGGAAATTAATTCAGTGGATTTGTTACACAGTTGATAGAAATGCCGAGAAGTCTAATGGAAAGGTGTAGCAATGTGTAGAATTGTCAACAGGAAGCCAAGGGAGGGACCAAGGATGGGCCAAGAGGCCCCAGTCACAGGGTGGGTAGAAGCTGGACCATGGCTGGCCTGCTTGGTGGGAGGTGATGTCATGGGGGAGAAGCAACTACTGCAGAATCGCTGCCTGAGGCCGTGGCAGGGAAATGCCCGGCTCCTCCCTTGTTCCCACTCTCCAGTCTTTTTCTAGTGTCTCCCATGTTAGGAAGCCAGCAGGAAGCCAGCAAGCAGGGTGCTGGCAAGCAAGTCTGCAGGGGCCAGTGGCCAGAGTTAGAGGACAGAGCTGAGCAGGAAATGATAAGAAATCAATCCCTATGCAAACCACCCAGGATCAGCGCACTTCCTTCCCCCACGGCGACCCTCTCTGCTCATCATGGATTCCATCGACCCAGCCCTCTCATTCCCACCAACCCCAATAATACGTGCATGGACAAATACATTTTAAGTGCACTTTTGATTTTTTCATTCGGTGTTATTTTTCTAAGCAAAGTAATTTTTGTAAAGTATGACTTTAACTTAATTTTTAAAATTTTAACGAGTCAAGGTTATTGGTCTCTGCACAAGGCATCAGCTTAGAGAATTTTAAAAATTTTGTTAGAGAACAGTGGCCCTGGAGCATGTTTTATGCCACATTCACAGTTCCTTGGAGCCTCCTCTTGGGGTGGTGGGCCTGAGACCCAGCCATTCCCTGTCTGTGCATGTCACAGTCAGCTGTCCCTGCTAGGTCAGACTCTTGGACACGTTCATGTCTGCGTTGTTGTGCATTATTTGGGTTACAATGTCATTGCTTCCCCACCCCTTCACACACACACACACACACTGAATCCTTCTCTCATTATTCGTCACAATTCCTTCCACTCACCCCTTCCTGTTCCTACCAGCTACCCCAGTGCATGAAGCACTAAGAATTTTGGTTGATGAATGTTGGATTTTTTTTATGTTTCTAAATGTTAACTTTTAAAATAAATGTGATTTGTTAAAAAGAATAACTGTGCTTTCAAGTACCACTTTGAAAGTTTCTCTTTATAAAAATGTATTACAAATTTAGAACATCCTTTCTGAAATAACACCCACTGGAAGCTAGATAATAAGGGCCGTTCACAGTGCGGGGAGTTTCCTGGGACTTCCATGTCGCTCATTCCCAAAAGTCTCATGTAATAAAGACATGACATTTATTATGGACTAGTATGACATAAGGTGGGAAAAATGTGGCTCTCAATTTACATTCCTGGGCTGGAGGTTGATATTGCTTTTATCACTGTTTTTCCAGGAAAATCCCAAAGATTATGTAATGGCTAAAATCTTAGACTTGGGTGCCAGATACAAATACTGATGGTAATTAAATGTCATAGTAACAACAAATACAGGGAACACTGATGAAGAACCAGGCACGATTATGAGTGCCATGTGTGACATAACTTATTTAAAATCTCTCACCTTGTAAAGTAGGTACTATGACCATATCCATTTCATAGATGCTGGAACTGAGGGACAAAGAGGGAAAGTCACTTCACCAAGGTCACTGGGCAGAATTTGAAGCCAGGCTGAGTCACCAGACCTCCTGCTCTGACACCGCCCTGGTCTCAGTGGTGGAAATTGAGCAAATGGCCAACTCTCTAAGCTGATTCTTTCTCCTCTGAAAAATGTGAGTGATATATCATCATTTTAAGTAATCTGAGAAGATTAAATAAAATACTGCCTGTCTGATTACAAGTGACACTATGACTGATCAGAAAATTAAGTCATTATAACTATGTTTTTAAATTTATAATATTTAAAGAATCTAATAACATCACTAAAGTGTGATGGGTTAAGGGAGGACAAGAGTTGTAAACATGTTTTTTTCAGTTGCTTAAGTACAAAAATGTTTTTTAGAGGCATATCCAATGTTTAGCAGGCAGTTCCTGGCTTGCTGCCCCAGGAGTGGACACAGAGGGTTTGTTCAGGAGACACAAGGTGTCCAGGGTCCTGTGTGGAGGACCGAAATGGGGAAGGGACCTTGACCCACAGGAACATGTTCACCACCCCTCCCCACCACTCTCACCTGCTCCTCTGGTCACCAGTGGATGAGATATTAAAGCACCCAGACTATAGTCAGACTCAAGCAGGACAGAGGCAGCTAATGGAAGCCAGGCGCATGGGCAGTTCCCAGAGCCGTGAGGAATGGGCAGCAAGTGTGTTTAAGAACTATGGAGGGAGTGGTCCTCCCAGAGTATGAAAACTGTTTTCTAAGTTCTTGGAAAAACTATGGATACAGAAACTGACAATTTAGGGCAACTGTTACTGAAAAGAAGCAGCTCTCTCTCCACAGACTATTTCAGAATGGGACAAGAACAGCAAAAGATCACAGAACAGTCAACAGGAACAGACCTACGTAAGATGAGGGCTCTGCTCCTGATGACGTCCGGCTTGGACAGAGGTTTTCATCAGTTCCTAAGGAGAAGAAATTAAGAGAGTTATTTCAGAAATAGATGGATGGGCTGTGCCATTCTCTCTTAACCCTTTTACTCTTTATAATGTAGGAGTTAAAGACCCGCCCCCATCCAGGTATCAACAATGTGCCCATCTGGACCTGGGAATCCATCCAGCCTACTCTTGCCATCACACCTGGCCTCAGCCAGGACACCTTACTGTGTGTCCCCCATGAGCCATTCATTAACTGGTAACGGCTTTTCTTGTCACCCATGGCCATAGCAAACTTGCCTTTGTCCCCAGAGTTGCCCTGACTGGTGGCCTTACCTCACCGTCCATTCCCCTTCGCCCCACCCCCCAACCCCCTGCGGTCTGTTCACTGTCTTGATGGCCTTTCCCTGAGGTTCAGTGTCTGACTCTTTACTTGCCCCACCTCCTGGAGTTCTCTTTCTGGATCTCCCTCTTGGCATATGTTTCCCTGTTTTGGTCTCATGTTTCTTTATTTTCCTTGAGATTATCTGGGTGTGTACATGGTTAAGAACACAGGCTCTGGGTTCAGAATGCCTGGGTTCATCTTGCTCATTTGACCCCAGGCCAAGGACATACATGGTCTCTCTGATTTTAGTTTCCTCATTTGCAAAATGGGCACATGAGTAATACTACCCTCATGGCAGTTATGAGCACTAACCCCACAACTGCCAGAGTAAACATTCAATAAGTGAGCTCTTAGTAATGGGGTTTCTTTTATTGTGTTTCCTACCCCTTTCTTCTCTCTTTCATTTGCCCCACTCCTGTCTCTCTCTCAAAGTACCCACATCCCCTTCTCCACACCTCTACCACTTCCGGTCTTCCCTGTCTACATGACCGCCTTTCTCTCTAAATGTCCTGCTCTTGAACATCACCCACTACATTTAAATCAGCTCCTTCTTCTGTGATCATCAAAAATATCCTCTTTGATGTTGACTTTGGATCCATAGTTCTTAGCCCTTCACAGTTTCATACTGATCTTTTCCTAAGGGATCGTATAAATCACAATCACTTCCAAGTCATCATTCTCTTTAAATCTGCTTTACTAGGTTCCTGTTCCTTTGACTTGCTTATTGTCACAGCCAGTCCTCCAGGATCGGCCTCCGGTCACATGCTCATACAAACACCCCTCCCTGCCTTCTCCATGCTCCTCAGTGTTTCTTCCCTGATCCCCAACCTCCACTCAGGACTCAGGCCCCCGCCTCCCTTTCTCCCTTCCTCTGAGCACATCAGATGAGAATCGGTTTTTATTTGGTCACAATCACCTTGTTCAAGGCTTATTTGGATATTAGGACTTGCGTCTCTTTCGTCTCCATCATTTTCTAGGAAAAAAGTTAGGCTTGGTAGCACTGAAAAAAGCAAGAGAAGAGGACAATGAGAGATCGCCATCAAGAACAGGGACATCATCTCCAGTTCACACGTTTAGGAATTTCCATTCCCCGTGTTACTCAGGGCTCAGTGGGTCCCAATCTTCACGGTGAAGTTCCCCCATCATCCCTGAGACTGAAAGGAGAACCCCAACAAGGGAACCTTTACATCTCCCACACAGAGGAAGCCACTCAAATGTCAGGACAAAAGAGTTGTGGAAACACTGTGAGTCTATAACTTCTTTCGGGTGGCCAGGAAAGGTTATATCAAAACAAACACTGGAAGGGAAATGTGTTGTCTGACCTGTTCAAACTGTAAGGAAGAAACAGGGGTTTCCTTGGAAGAAGGACCAGGGTCCTAGAGACATGCATGTGTGTCATGAGGAAGCCCGGCAGCTTTAATGATGGGGCTGGACAAGAGCAGGCCTGGGCTTACTTGGGTCAGGGAGGATGAGCGCTTCCCAAAGAGACACCAGAGGACACACCACAGGAACTAGACAGACCTCCCGGGGGCTCAGATCCCAGGAACAAAGGAGGACACACTCTGAGGCTGAAACAGGGAGTGCACGTTGTGGTGCTGGGGGACGTCCCAGGAGGCCGGGACCAGGGACAGGAGAGGCTGCCAAAGAGAGGAGGCCTGGGCACCAGGCCAGGCCCCTGCATGCAGGTGACCCAGCGTATGTAAGGAGGAAGGAAGTAATCCAAAATCTCAGGGGTGGATATTTGGGGGTGAGCCGAGGAGGAGAAGACTAGACAGGTGGTGGGGTCCACGTTGCCCAGGGCTGATAACAGGGGTACCTTCTGGGGCAGTAAACCTGTACTTATAAACATATAAATCTGAAATATCTCTTTAATGTCCAGTAAGTAAACTGGAAATTCCTTAGCTTTAGACAACAGACCTTCCAAAATTTTTTTCAGATTCATCCCTTTTTAATCATCTCGCACAGTCTGCATCTCACTGTTTATAGAGAAATATAATGGTCCTTGTTTTGCAGACAAACTTGGCCCTTTCACACTGTAGGCTATTTCCCATAACATCTTCCCTCCTCCGTTCATATAATCACTTTTGTATGTGTGAATTATTGATCTTTATTTGGAAATCTTGGTTGATGTCAAACTGTTGGAATGAAAAGTTTTCTAGGGAAGTCAAAACAAAAATTATTGGAGGGACATTTTCTTTACTGAGTACTAATTTTTTTTTTTGTTTGTTTATATGGAATGCTTCACGAATTTGTGTGTCATCCTTGCACAGGGGCCATGCTAATCTTCTCTGTATCGTTCCAATTTTAGTATATGTGCTGCCGAAGCAAGCACCTGAGTACTAATTTAAAAGTATAAAATCATGAGTCCCGGGAAAATGTGGTGAGTCAAACCTGTAGTTTTGTATAGTACCAAAAATAGTCTTTGGCAGAGCAATAGGTTTTGGGATTGATTAATGTTTTTTTCACACCTTGTGGAGAAAGATCTATATAACCATTTCTTCTTCTTTAAGAAAAAATTTGACCTTGGGCTACCTTACTTGTTCATTACTCTGGAAACCTGACGAGGATGGCCTTTCTTCCGTATTTCTAGGCCAACACTGGGTTTAGGGTGAAAAGTGACCTGTGATTATAGGTAGGTAACTTGCATGTGGCCTGGGAGGGACTATATGTGAACTATAAGCGATTTTTGGTCTTCCTTCAGTGTGGTGACTCTTGTCACTCAGTTGTCCCTCATAGGGTCCCTGATCATTATAACTACAGAGTTGTTACATGAGACCTTGACTCCCATGGGCATGGTGCTACTAAACCAGGGTGGGTCCTAGACCCGCAGCTAAGCTGTCACTCAAGGAAGGTAGCAGCCAACTTGGTGGACTGCTGTGTGGATCGCTGCAAGGCATCCCACCGAAGATGAGAAGGTGACGTTGTCTCAATGGGACGCTGTGTTTCCCGTCATTTGTCTTTCTAAGTAAAGCTGATGCCACTGTGGCCCTGATTGTCCAATGAGTCTAAATTTCTAGGTAAGCAGACTTCCAGGTGGCTGTTTCACTGCAGCCGTTACACCACAAGCTTCTAGAAGGCTCACATACAAGTATGTCTGGTTTCTGAACTGATATATGCCCACAGCCCAGCGCCATAGGAAGTACATGGTAGGAACCCAGTATGTACTTATCAAACAAATTGTCCCTGTACATGAAAAGGAAGGTAAGAAACTTAATTACCAGTTTTGAAGTTTTTATAAATGTGACTTAACTCAGGGTATTCCTGAATGTTGTCCTCACTGAACAATGTTTTCAGAAGTTCAGGGCCAAATTTCTTCTCCAGTTCACTGAGAACATTGTACACCACTCTTTGTACAGGGACCAGGTTTCTACAAGATTCTTGAGAATCCTTAAAAAATATTGAAGGAAAAACATGTAAACACAGACTTCTAAGTTACACAGAAGCCCTAGAAAGTGTTTATCTTAATGTATTACAATTTTCCTACATAATTTTTTTTTCTCATGTAATATTTAAAATTTCTATGTATTTGTGTGGTTCCTAAGTGAAGTAAGTAAACTTTTCCTCCATAAGAATACCCATTTGTGGGGGAAGACAGGGTGGCTCAGTGGGTTAAGCGCTCACTTTGCAGCGCTGGGGACCGGGGATCGAATCCCGGCCCCGGCCTGTGCAGACCCATGTGCTGAACTGGGAGCTCCCCCAGTTCAGTTCTCTCTCTGTCTCTGTATCTCTCTCTCTCCCTGTCAAAAAAAAAAAAAAAAATATATATATATACACACCGTATTTTCCGGCATATAAGACGACCGGGCGTATAAGACGACCCCCTAATTTTACAGTTAAAACATAGGTTTAGGCCTATATTCGCTGTATAAGACTACAGCCTCGGAAGTGGGGGGTAGTCTTATACAGCGAATATAGGCCTAAACCTATGTTTTAACTGTAAAATTAGGGGGTCGTCTTATACGCCGGAAAATACGGTATATGTATGTATGTGTGTGTATATATATATATATATATTTTTTTTAATTTATTTATTTAAAAAAGAAACTTGATTTTAAAAAAAAGAATACCCATTTGTGAATCTGATCTCCTTACCCTCATTTACATTAGATTGAAAAAAGGAGCAATTTTGAAGAATAAAGGTGGGTTTGAAGTTAAATGAAGTGTGGCCCTTTAAGAGCTTGGCCAAATATTTTAGGAGTAGAGGTGATGAGTGGCTGTTCTATTGACTGGACAACCTTGAACCTCCCCCCAAACTAACTTGGCCTAGAAGAGCTCAAGGAAACCAGGTGACAATTCTTTCTTTTTGTGAACTTGGCCATAGAGAAAACACATTCATAGATAAAGAGAAGACTTGGCATTTCTGTATATCCATCCTAGATCTTTTGATAAAAATAACCTAAATTTTAAGACTCCAGAAACACAAAAAAGAAAAAAGAAAGAAAGAAAAAACAAAACAAAACACTGGAAACTGTTGGAGAAAGAATAGCAAATATCTACTTCCAAATTTCTCTTAAAGAGACATTAATTCTCTGTGAATTTTAAAGATTTATTTTATTGTGTTTTATTATTTATTTATTGTTTTTGACAGAGAGAGACAGAGAGAAGGGGGAGGGCCCAGAGCAGTCTCTATAGCTGTATGGTTTTGTTCCATACAGGTGGATGGAGGCTGCACAAGGTGGGAACTGGGCTGGGGACCTCCTGTATAAGAGGCATGCCCCCTTGAGCCAAGGGCCAAACCGGGGAGTGAGAACCAAACTGGGGGCATTCTGCATGGGAAGCTCACCCCAGTTTAGCATATGGGTCTGCACTGGCCAGGGCCAGGATTTGATCCTCGGTTCCCAGGGCTGCAAAGTGAGCGCTTAACCAGCTGAGCCATCCCCGCTGAGCTATCCTGGCTTCCCCTCTGTGGATTTTAATGTTCTCGAATCTAAGTATTCAAATTGTTGTTCATTGAAGTGGAATGTGTAGAAAAAGGAACACTTATATATTTCTGGTGGCAATGTAAATTGGTACAATCACTATGAAAGACAGCATGGAGGTTCCTCAAAAAATTAAGAATAAAACTGCAATATGACCCAGCAATCCCTCTTCTGGGCATCTACCCAAAAAACTTGGAAACCTTAGTCCACAAAGATATATATACACCAATTCTCATCCCAGCACTGTTCGTGGTGGCCAAGTCACGGAAACAACCAAAGGATACTTTGATAGATGACTGGATAAAGAAGTTGTGGCACATTTACACAATAGAATATTACTCAGTGGGAAAAGAAGATGAAAAATTGTTGTTTGTGACAACATGGATGGACATTGAGATCATCATGTTAAGTGAAATAAGTCAGATTGAAAAAAATTAAGAACCATAGACTTCACTTACATGCAGAATATAAAATTGAAAGTAACAAAAAAACAAAAACTCATGGACACAGTCAATAATTTAGTGGTTACCTGAGGGTTAGGGGGCAGAGGGGGTGTGGGAAGAGGGAGAGGCATCAAACATGTGGGGAAGGAAGGAGAACCAACTCTGGCTGGTGAGCACACAATGCAATACACAGACAATGCAATGTGAATTGTACACCTGGAACCTATGTAATTTTTACCAACCACAGTCACCACAATAAATTTAATGATTAGAAAAAACAATAACAAAAAGAAAAAAGAAAGGAAAGGAAACTGAAAACTTGGAGAAAGAATAGAAAGCATCTACTTCCAAATTTTTCCTAACAAGGGATTCATTCTCTGTGGGTTTTAATGTTTTCAGGTCTAACTATTTAAATTGCTATTCATTGAAATGAAATGCTGTATCATTTATTACTACATTAACTCAATTCATTACATTTGTTTATCCATTCATTAAAATCACTGTTAATTCCTAGTCTATGCTATTTTACGCTTTCTTTCAGGGCATTAGGCGTCTATGGAGCACACCCGCTTCAGATCCAGCCATCAGCAGTGCTACTCACCCCACCCGACTCCAGGGGACACCACGGAGCACCGGTCCTTCAGTTACACCAGGACATCTCCATTGATGCCGGCTTCTCCTCTCCCTTTTTAGCTTAAGAGAACACTTGCAGCAATACCTGAGAAGGCCCCCACTCATAGGAGACTCCTAGTCAGCTAGTTGTGCCCTGACATTTGATTCCAGGATATCAAAGCATAATAAACCTCACTTACTTCATACATTTTACTGGTGATGAATCCATTGTCATAGAGAATGTCAAGGAAAGGAAATGTCTTTTTTATTGCATTTGAAATCTTGAGCTTGCATCTTTTGAAGTGCCTGAGGGCAGCTTCATAGAACAGCCTAATGTTCTGGTCTTCTACAAATATCCTAGGAAGGAAAGATGTGGAAATTGTCATCAACATTCTGAGATGCTTGTAGAGTAAGGTGACCAGATTTTAACATTGGTAAAGTGGGACACCATTGACCAGGGGGGGAGGGGGTTCTTGATTAAAAATTGGATCTATCTCCCACTGTTCCCTAGCTTGTCGTGCATTCTTTCCAAAAATCGGGACTTTTTTAAAATGCCGCGGGACGCGGGACAAATTGTTAAAAATTGGGACTGTTCCGCCAAAAGCGGGACGTCTGGTCACCTTATTGTAGAGGCTGTAAGATTCCATAGGTGGATAGGCTGTGAAGAATCGACATATGTCATATACGTGGTCCTGAGTAGACTAGAATGAAATAAACCAATGAAGCAATAAACCAATGTGTAATTGAAGAAAGCATGGAGGATCAGAAAGACTTAAATACAAGACTGAAAAGTTTATTCCAGTCTATCCTTATCAAAGTCATTGTAACAGTATCTTGCCATATTCAGAATATTTTTTGTTAAAAGGTTTTTTAATTCATTCATAATCAAAATAAACAGAGGAATGAAAAATAATGGAATAAAAAATCTGACCTTGAAAATATTTTTTAATTAACAAAATTACTTTATAAATGATAAGATGTGGTTTAATAATAGTATAATAAGGTATAAACTGAGAATTTCAGAGGAATAGCAATTATTTCTCCTGGGACTTCTGCTTTGTGTTAATATAAATCTGTTTATGATAATTGTTGTATATAGTGAACCATTTTAGCATCTGAATTTCAGAAATGACTGCTGTTTTCTATGAAAGTAACTGT
Source organism: Craseonycteris thonglongyai (assembly GCA_004027555.1). NCBI lineage: Eukaryota > Metazoa > Chordata > Mammalia > Chiroptera > Craseonycteridae > Craseonycteris > Craseonycteris thonglongyai. The sequence continues at coordinate 19,391 of PVKE010004822.1, forward strand.
AAATTTGAGCCTGTATTTCTGATTCTTAGTTGGTTATTTTATTGCTCTGATAATGTTTTGATCAACATTTTGAATTCTTAAAAGTTATGAAGATTTGTAAGTTTTCTTTTGTTGTACCAGAGGAGAATTATTGGCACTTCCAGGGAATAATAATGTAAAATTGTGCTGAATTCTGTATAAAAGGGTTTCTAGTTAAGGATAGGAGACTAAAGAAAAGCACTTGTCTTTTATTGAGAACCACACTAAAATGATAAGGGATTCACAATGACAAAGAAAATGGCAACGGGCAATGAGCAGATGAGAGATTTCAACCAAAATCCATAAGATGATAAGTGGTCAGAGGAGCAGTAATTGTTATTATAGGTGGAGGTTGCTCCCAGCGGTCAGGGAAGAAACCAGCATGCTCTGTGGAGCCCTGACCAGGCAGGGGTGATCGAAAGGGAGACACGGTGCTGAAAATCAATGTGTTTCTGGGAAAATGAAGAGCAGGACGGTGCACCCTCAACCCCACATCCCATAGTTGACCTCCTGGAGCCAGGCAGCCTTTCAGAGACAAACACTGCTGTCCATTTATCACCATGTGTTAGTGCTGCCTGTTACTGGATTTCACATTTGGAATGATACATCACGTATGCTTTTGTATGACTTCTTTTGCGCAGCATCTACATTGTTGAATGAATGGAATTCTTGTTGAGTAGTATTCTATTGTGTTTTTATCACAATCTGTGTATTCATTTTCCTGCTAATGGACATTTGAGCTGAGTCTATTATAGTTTGGGACTAGTATGAATAAAGCTGCTGCTCTTGTATAAATCTTTTTGTAGCAGAATTTTTCATTTCTCTTGGGTAAGTAAGTAGGAGTGGAATTGCTGGGTCATTGTGTAGGAGTATGTTTAACTGTTTTAGAACCTGAAAAGTGTTTTTTAAAGTTATTTCTAATTTAGCCATGCTAAATAGTCTATGTGATGCAATATTATTATAATTTGTATTTTTTAATGACTAATGATTGCCAAGCACATTTTTAGGTGCTTGGCAATTCATTGGCAATATATCTCCTTTTATGAAGTTTCCAAGTTTTTTACTCAATACCCATATGTGTTACTGGGTAGTCTTTTACTTATTTATGTGTAGGAGTTTGTTATATATTATAAATAAAAGTGTTTTAATTGGTTTATATATTGTGATTATTTTCTTTCAACCCATGGCCTGCGTTTAGTTTTCATGACCACGTCTTCTGATGAGGTGAAAATTTTAACTTTGATGAAGTACAACCTTCCAGTTTTTTTCTTTTGTGATTAATGAATTAAAGTGTACTATCTAACAAATCTTTGCCTATTTCAAGTTAATGAAAATATTCAAAAAGCAACTTACAATATAAGCGTGGGTATCTTTGTGGATTTTCTATCCTATACCGTTAATCTCTGTTTACCCTTATGCTGATAGTATATTGGCTTGACTACTATAGCTTATAAAAAGTCTTTAAGTCAATTGGGGATATATTGTCTTGAGTTTTCTAGGTCCTTTGGTTTTCCACATATCTTTTGTAATCAATCTGCCAATTTCTACATGGAAAGTTTTTTCATTTTAATTGGGTTTACATTGAACCTACAGATAAATTTGATGAGAACTGACATGTTAACAATACTGACTTCCCAATCTTTTAACATTCTATAGCTCTCCATTTATTCCATTTTCTTTAATTTTTCCCAGCAGTATTTATAATTTTCAATATAGAAGTTATGCAAATTTTTCACTAACCTTACCTCGAGGTTATTTTAAATTTTTGATACTTTAAAAAATTGCTTGTTACTATTGTATGGATTTAGAATTGGTTTTGAAAAATATTAACCATGTATTCATAACTTTCCTAAGTCATGCATTAGTTCCAGTAAAGTATTGTTGACGTCCTTTGAATTGTACAGAAAATATTTATGTCATTAGCAAATAAAACTCTTACCTATTCTTTTCTAACAATTATTTCTTTTTCTTGTTTTATTGCAGTTGTTAAGGGTTTAAATACAAGGTCCAGCAGAATTAATGTCCAGGAAGAAATAATGCCCCTTTATTATGAGCTGGTAATTTATGCATACCAAATCTTTTATTACAAAATTATAAGTATGTAATTCTGTAACATAACAATCCCACACTGAAGCACACTATAGGACATTTTAGGTGAAATGTTCAAATTGCTGTCCATCTCATGCAAAACAAAGCAAACTTTACAACATTACAGATTTACTTCTGCTGGACCCTGTACAATGTTGAAGAGAAGTGGTAAAAATGGATTCTCCTGTCTTACTTCCAATCTTAGAGAACAAGCATTCAGTATCACAATTAACTATGATATTCACTACACATTTTTGTGCATATGTTTGTTTTATTTACAGGAAGCTTCTGTTATTTCTAGTTTGCTGAGAGCTTTATAATGAACAAGTATTGAACATTACATGTCAAATGCATCTACTGAGCTGTCGTATGTTTTTTTGTTTTTATTCTTTAAATTGGTGAATCACACATATTAATTCCTAGAGCCTCCTATTAAATAGGTACAGATTACTACAGGTCAACATAATTTAAGGAAATTATCCAATAAATGGAATAAAGGATAACATAAAAACAAGAAGAAGTTATTCCAGGAGAAACAGAGACATTGTTGAAAACAGGAAAAAACCCAACAGGAAAAAAACCTTTTAAGACTATATTTTTAGAGACATCTGAGAGTACATATTGTAACAGGATGGGAAATAAAAAAGATAACAGAGTAAGAATAGTGGTTAGATATTTTGAAAATTAATTTCTGAAAATTTATTAAAATTTACTAAAATGATTGTAAAGTTAAGTAAACAGGTTAAATGGGAACAGGAAGAGTAAATTTGAGAGAAAGTATAACCGGGTAAGGATTCATTTAGGTGGTATAACAGCCACCAAATTAGACTCTAGAATCTGTGCAAGGAAAAGGCACAGGCGGAACATGCCAAGAGCATTATTTAGGGTGACACTACAAAGTAGAAAGACATAAATTTTTTGAAAGGGCACACAATTAGGTACTTAGAAAAACAAATTTTAAAAAACCCAAAGCAAGACACATCATTTTAAAATGACAACATCTAAAATACAAAGAGAAGAATTTTAAAGCTTCCAGAAAGAGTTAAAAACGTGTAACCTGGAAAAGCCAGGGTGGCTCAGTGGGTTAAGTGCTCGCTTTGCAGCCCTGGGGACCAAAGATCAAGTTCTAGCCCTGGCCTGTGTGAACCCATAATGCTGAACTGGGGTGTGCTTCCCACATGGGAGGCCCCCAGTCCAGTTCCTGCCCTGAGCAGCCCCCACCCACCTGTGTGGAATAAAACCACGTCAAAAACTGATGACCGTATAGCTATGGAGACTTCTCTGGGCCCTCCCCCTTCTCTGTCTCTCTCTGTCTCTGTCAAAAACAATAAAAAAAAAAACCCAACATATAACCTACAGGCTAATAATAGCAAGAATAACGTGAGACAGCTATTCAGTAAAATGACTGTGGAGCTAACTCTTTTTTTTTTTTTTTTTTTTTTTCATTTTTTAAGAAAATTTATTTGTACCTCTAAAGCAGATATACCATAGGGAAATGCTGTAAGTTTGCACAAACCATACTTTTATGAAATAGATCCTCACACCACATTCTTTTTAATACAGGCTTGTTGCTGCAACATTATTCCTGGATTTTCAAAGTCCAGCCAACATGGATGGATACCTTTGCTATTCTGTTTTGGCCTTCATAGCTGCTTCCTCTCTCAGACGAGCTTTCTTTTCTAAGTTCAGGCTTGTTAAAATAGATTCATGTCTTTTGGCAGCCTTTTTGCCCTCGATAACCATCACTATGCATCCTGCCACTGTTAGGGCAATCATTACATAGCTGATCTTCACCCGCATCTTGTTCTTTGCAGCATCGAGCATCTCAAACGAGATAGTCTCTGGGATTTCATCTTCCTTTTTGAAACGACCTGACCATATCAGGATCTTCCTCTCCCAATCCGTAGGTTTGTGTAATGGCACTCTGTGGCTGTAAGTCTTGGATGGAGCTTTTGGACTTTCTTGTGGTTTGGTGCAAAATCCATTTATCCTCTTCAAATCAGAGTTTCTGGTAAGCCTTAGAGATGGGAAAGCATTTTTCTCATATAACCCAAACCAATTTCCCGCCGCCAGACGCAGGCTGCGGAGGCTCCCCATGGCCGCCTACTCCGCCGACCAGCACAGGGACTTGGGGGCGGCGGTAGCTCAGGTGCACTCAATGTCATCGAGTGTCGCCGGAGCTAACTCTTCAAATCATCATAGTGAATCAGTACAACTATAGCCATGTAGGGCTGAGAGATTTTACTTTACAAACATCCCTTTGGGTGTTTTATTCCTAAATATTTTTTTAGTATCTTTATGTATATGTTAATATGTATATACAAATTTTAAAATGCAATTTTTTGTGTTCTTAAGTTTTATTTTATTTTTTAAATTTTACCAACCAATGTCACTCCAGTAAATTCAATTAAAAATAATAAATAAATAGAATAGAATAGAATAGAATAGACTAAAAATAGTGTGATCCTAATTTATTTCATTCACTTCAAATCACAAATGCCTATACTTCCATACAGTTGCTAGAATTGTAATATTTCAGTTATAGTTTAAAAAATTATTTTCATTAATTGTTAAATTTATTGAGGTGACATTGGTTGGTAAAAATTACATAGTTTCCAGGTGTACAATTTTATACTACATCATGTATGTATTACATTATGTGCTCACCACCACAGTTACTTCTCCCAAGAGTACATAGAAATGGCCAACAGGCACATGAAGAAATGTTCAACTTCACCACTCTTAGGGAAATGCAAGTCAAAACTACAATGAGATACTACCTTACACCTGTAAGAATGGCTATTATCAATAAGACAAGTAAATGTTAGGTTATGGAGAAAAAGGAACCCTCATACACTGCTGGTGGGAATGCAAATTGGTACAACCACTATAGAAGACAATATGGAGGTTCCTCATAAAATTAAGAATATAGAGAAGCTGGGATAATTCAGCAGGTTGAGTGTTCTCATTGCGGCCCCAGGGTTAGGGGTTGAGTCCTGGTCCCAGTCCCAGTCTGTGTGGACCCATATGCTGAGCTGGGGTGTGCTTCTCACCCCAGTTTGGTTCCCCCGGGGCATGCTTCCCATGTGGGAGTTCCCTGGCTCACGGGGGCGTGCCTCCCATGGGGGAGGGTCTGCTGCTCAGTTCCCACCTGGCACAGCCCCCGCCCACCTGTGGAATGAAACTATATCGAAAACTAATGACATACAACTACGGAGACCGCTCTAGGTCCTCCCCTTTCTCTCTGTGTCTCTCTGACTCTCTCTCTCACTCTGTCAAGAACAATAAAATCTTTTTAAAAATTAAGAATAGAGTTATCATGACTTAGCAATCACTCTCTGGGTATCTACCCCCAAAATCTGAAAACTTCAGTCTGTAAAGATATACGAGTACATACCCTGATGGTCATTGCAGCAACCAAAAAGTGTCCTTTGATAGGTGACTGGATAAAAAAGATGTGGTACATATATATATACAGTGGAATATTACTCAGCCATAAGAAAAGATAAAACACTGCCATTTGCAACAACATCAATGGATTTTGATATCATTATACTAAGTGAAATAAGTCAGAAAAAATCAAGAATGGGGAAGCTGGGATGGCTCAGCAAATTAAGCATTTGCTTTGCATCCCCAGAACCTGAGGATCGAATCCTGGCCCTGGCTCATGTGGACCCATATGCTGAACTAGGGTGTGCCCCCAGTTTAGTTCTTGCCGGGGCCTATGCGGGAGGCTCCTGGCCCAGTTCCTGCCCTGCGCAGCCCTGCGCCCTCCTGTGGAGTGAAACTATATGGAAAACTAATGCTGTCAACTATGGAGACTGCTCTGGGCCCTCCCTCTTCTTGCTGTCTCTCTCTGTCTGTCTCTTTCTCTGTCAAAAAACAATAAAGTCGGGGAAGCCGGGATGGCTCAGTGGGTTAAGCGCTCACTTTGTAGCGCCAGGGACCAAGGATCGAATCCAGGCCCGTGCGGACCCATGTGCTGAACTGGGGAGTTTCCCCAGTTCAGTTCTCTCTCTGTCTCTGTATCTCTCTCTATCAAAAACAATAAAAAAATAAAATAAAATAAAATAAAAAGAGATATATTTAAAAACAACAACAATAAAATCTTAAAAAAAAAATTAAGAACAATATGACTTCACTCATATGTGAATATAACACTGAAATCAACAACAACAACAATAAAGAAAACTCAGGAACACAGACAATAGTTTAGTGGTTACCAGAGGGTAAGGGGGGAGTTGGGCGGGAAAGCAGGGAGGGAACATCAAATACATGGTGATGGAAGGAGAACTGACTCTAGGTGGTGAGCACACAATGCAACACATAGACGATGTACTGTAGAATTGTGCACCTGGAACCTATACAATTTTACTAACCAACGTCACCCCAATAATTTAATAATAAAAAAGTTCTCTAAGCAACTAGTATGGTTCTTATTTGTTTGTTTGCTTACTCTCAGGAAAATACAATAGGGTGAATTCCAGAAAAATGGAAAAGTAAACCAGTAATGAGAAAGATGTGAATATTTGAAAGCAATAGATCCAACCCTGGAGACATTAAAGAGAAACCCAAGATGGCAATTCAGCTGCAGACAGAGGACCCAGACATCTCAGATTGAAACAGGTGATGATTATAGCGTGTAGATAAGTACAACAAATGACAACAATGCCCACTAGTCAGGTTACGAGACCACACCACCCAGTGTTTAAAAAATAAGGCACATGATTATCCTGGATTTTACATTTTTTTAAGCTACTTTCTTTGAAATGACCTAGAGAAGGCCTCAGGGAAATCAGGGGGTTCAGAGGTCATGAGAAAATAAATCTGTGCCTCGAAGTGTCAGAGAGGACAGCGGACTCCAGAGGGGCCTGCCGGCTGAGCAGTAAGTTGCGAAACAAGTCATGTGGGGTGGAGAGCTGCCCTCACACCAGCAGCCGTCCTGCTGCGGTTCAAACACACAATTTTTCATTCCATATTCCTGCATCTCATTACGTTACACATGAGTGTTCTTGTAAATCAGGCCTAACATTAAGGTTTAGGTGAGTGTCTAATGACAGACCCCAAAGCAGCAACATGACCAGAGAAAGAGTTAAAGGCAGGGAGATAGACTGACCTGGTGCTGAGTTCGCTGTCCCCACTGGCCATCTTCCCACCCAGGAACCTGCCTGGGCCTCGCTCCTCAAACGTCCCCACCTGGGTCTGGTACGGCTGCTGAGCCCGGAGCAGGAAGTCAGTGAACCATTCACCCAGAAAGAGCTCCGCCCAAATGGGGAAAAGAGAAGTAAAAGTCACTTTCTGTTTGCTGTCAGACTCCCTCCCCCTGCAGCACCTCCGTGGTTCTGAGTCATCATGAGATGCTGCAGCAGGCAGGGAGGACAAAGAGTGACCATCAGAGCCTGGAGGCCAGGGGAGGAGGACCCCAGAGGAGGAGCAGGAGTCCCCTTGTTTGTGCAAAGACACCAAAACCATCCGTGTGAACCCCATTCTCCTCAGCTGCCCCCAGCTTCCAAGGGGGTGCAGAGTTGACAGAGTTTGCTCCCGTGTTCCCACGGGACTAGAGAAGCAGCTTTTCTCTAGAGCAGCGGTGCCAAACTGTTTTGTCACCAGGGACAGTTTTCTTGGAAGACAATTTTTCCACACACTGAGGTTCGGTGGGGAGAGGGTGGGGGAAATGTGCACGCGCAGTTCACAACAGGGCTTGTGCTCCTATGAGAATCTAGTGCCTCCGCTGACCTGACAGGAGGCGGAGCTCAGGCTGTCACGCGAGTGCTGCCAGCGGCTGTAAACACAGACCTCCTGCCGTGTGACCCGGTTCCTAACAGGCCACACACCGGTACTGGTCTGTATTCCAGGGCTTGGGGGCCCCTGCTCTAGAGCCAGGGTTTCCATGTTGTCTCCTGAACCCCACTCCCTTTGGTTGTGATGAAGGTTCTCACCTGATTCCATGTAAGATGCGGGGAAGGTCCTACCCTCTCTCCACTTCTGTTCTTTCTGATCAATCTGGTTGGAACAGATGCCGGGACACTGATGAGGACCCTTTACCAGTGGGCAGGTCTCAGTGTGGACCAGGTGCGCACCCCTGGGGATCTCTCCCTCCCCCACTTCCCTCGCGTGGGGGTTAGAAGGACCCCGCACGCTGAGCCTCTGTTGGGCAGAGCTGCCCTCTGCCCCGACCACCATGGGACATGGGGCCCAGACAGGGTCTGACACAGGTGACACCAGCCTTTTCTAATGTCCTCCTCTGCCACTGAGCAGCAGGCCGACCAGGCCGTTGCCGTGCTGGGTGGTGGCATGCATGTGCCACTTTTCCCCTGGGTCTGCTTAGGGTAAGGTGACCAGATTTTAGCATTGGTAAAGCGGGACACCATTGACCGGGGGTGGGTGGGGGTGGGGAGGGGGTTCTTGATTAAAAATTGGGTCTATCTCCCGCCGTTCCCTAGCTTGTCGTGCATTCTTTCCAAAAATCAGGACTATTTTAAAATGCCACGGGATGCGGGACAAAATGTTAAAAATCGGGACTGTCCCGCCAAACGCGGGACGTCTGGTCACCTTAACTTAGGGTCACCAAGGTCCCCACCTGAATTGGAGGCTGAGAGAGCAGCCGCTGGGTGGGAAATCCACAGAGCTGCCCTCCGGGTTGAGGTGCCGCACGGGGTCTGCCCTGCTCCCGTGGGGCCCACAAAGCGGTCATGCATGGCACTCGGCGAGCAGCGGCGCCTCCGAGGACTCAGGAGGGCTCTGCGGAGAAAGCCAAGTTCCCTGGGTCCAGAAAACAATGTCAGACCCAGGCAGCGATGACCCCGACAGGACCGTCTCCAGAAGCAGGCAGAGCTCCTAACAAGCCTGCTGGACTGATCTGAAGGAAGTGCAGGAACATCTTGGGCGTTTCCATGGCAGCAAGGAGCCCTGACTCCAGGGGCTACTTTTGTTGTCCAGGAAGTAGCTTGAGCTATGGGGCCTGGACTCCTGGGCAGCAGGAGAGGCAGCGATGGAGGGGGGACGCGGGGCGGAGGGTGCGCCAAGGGGCCGGGCTTGCTAAGCTTTGCCAGGAGCAGCTTCCATTCAGACGTCAGGAGTGGGGCTGAGCCTCCAAGCTGGGAGACCCTGTGGGGACAAAGATTTGTCCCTGAGATGAGGCAGTAGCATCCTGGTCCTGAGGAGTCAAGGGCGGGAGGAAGTGGCAGCAGCCACCCCAGCCACTGGGCCGGAGGACGAGGCCCTCAGCACGTCTGTGGGTGCAGAAATGAGAGGGATTTTTATTTGCTTCTCTCTAATTGCTAGTGATACCAACTCACACCTGTTAGAATGGCTGTAATCAATAAGACAAGAGATAACAAGTGCTGGAGAGGCTGTGGACAAAAATACACCGCTGGTGGGAATGCAAATTGGTGCAACCACTATGGAAGGCAGTGTGGAGATTCCTCAAAAAGTTAGGAATGGGATTGCCTTATGACCCAGCCATCCCTCTCCTGGGTATCTACCCCAAAAACCTGAAAACCTTAATTTGTAAAGATACATGTACCCCAATGTTCATCACAGCACTGTTCACAGTGGCAAGTCATGGAGACAACCAGTGTCCTCTGATAGGTGACTAGATAAAGAAGTTGTGGTACATTTACACAATGGAATACTACTCAGCAATAAGAAAAGATGAAATACAGCCATTTGTGACAACATGGATGTACCTGGAAAACATTAAGCAAAATAAGACGGAAAGAATCAAGAAACACATGACCTCATTCATAGGTGGGATATAAAACTGAAAGGAACAAAGAAACAAAGACTCATGGACACACTCAGTGGTTGGTGGTTGCCTGGGGTGGGGGTGGAGAGGCAAGGGGGGAGGGCTTGGGGGGCCTGGGGAGGGGGCATTAAATGTAAAAAAAAAAGAACTGAACTGGGGTATGCATGGGCCAGGGCTGGGATTTGATCCTCGGATCCCGGGGCTGCAAATCGAGCCTTCAACCCACTGAGCTATCCCAGCATCCCCCAGTTCCATAGTTCCTAAAGCCATAAAACTCTTCTTCGGAAACAAACCATCTGCAGAAGCCACTATGAAAACCAGATACAAGCAGAGAGGCTCTGTCGAAGTGGAGATGTTTGAAAACCCTTTGAAAAATGCTTGCCTGTCTCATTTAGCTGCCAGTTAAATGGCATACATTGCCTTTTGCTTTTTCCTGATCTTTGTACACTTGCTAACTCAATTGCAGATTTCTAAAGGACAAAGAGTCAAGTGAAAGACAACAGAAACAGCAAAAGCTGGGAGTCAGGAGATGCAAGTCCTACCCGGTGCAGCCCCCGGCCGAACCTTGCGTATGAGCCCACTCAGTGTTCCGGGCCTGCAAAGGCTACGTTAGACCGTTTATAGGAAACAGGACCATCATTCCCAGTTTCAGCAATAGTCCTGGTTTACATGAGCTATAAACCAATTAATTCGTTTAAGACCCCTGTTGAATGCCAGGATAGCTCAGTGGCTGAGTGCTTGCCTCCCAATTTCAAGGTCCAGGGTTTGATTCCCAGCTCTGGCCTGTGCAAAAAAAAAAACCAAAACAAAACAAACAAAATAAACAAACAAAAAAAACATACATCTATATAAAAGCCAGAGGTCAGAAGTGACAATTACAGGTTTAGAAACATCTTGATTATTCATAAGAGTTCATGCACGCCTCTTAAGTATGTACATATAGCATTATAGATCCAGGAGCTATGGGAAATGAACACAAATTCTATTCAGCCCCCCACATTTCCAGACACACTTTCTCAAACATGGCTCCACCTCTGTTAATTGCTGTTTCCGTCCATCTGTTCTGATAATTGCTTTTTCTTCCTCGTTATAATTTCCACTGTCTGCACAAGTTTATCCTGTTTCCTCCCGAGGGAGTTTTTTGTTTGGAATCAGTTCCTGATTCCTCTTCCTGCTCCCTTTGATTCACTCTTATTTGGTTTCTAAAGAAAGAAAAAAAGAAAGCGAGAAAGAGAGAAAGAGAAAGAGAGAGAGAGAAAGAAAGGAAGGAAGGAAGGAAGGAAGGAGGGAGGGAGGGAGGGAGGGAGGGAGGGAGGGAGGGAAAGAAAGAAAGAAAAGAAAGAGAGAGGGAGGAGGAGCCTGGACCTCAGGGGGAACACTCAGACTCCTCACCAATGTCCCCTTCTAGGAGGTGGCCCAACAATCAATGGGACTCCTGGTCCCCCGCCCACCCTCCTTTCTGGGGAGACTGGGACTGGGACTCCGTGGAAGGTGAGTCTGCTGCTTGGTGGGCGTCCTGGCTCATCCTGCTGCAGAGGCCAGGGCTCAAGTGCACAGGGACAGGGGCCCGGGGGGGTGGGGGTGGGGGTGATGGGAGCAGCGCAGGGCCTGTGGCGAAGCCCGGTTCTGGGGTTCAGATTACGGATACTATTTTGCCACACATCTATGCTGTGCCCCCGATCCAGCTTTGACCAGGAAGAAAGCTGGTATTTTGATCGGAACTCAGGTTGGGAGACTTGGGGAGGGTTTATACACAGAATTTGGGGTTTCCACTCTATCAGTTTCTTTTTTCTGAATTTCCATTTGTTTCCTGGAAAATGTGGTGGCCCCGGCTTGTTCCCTGTGTCTGCTGACGAGGAAGAAAGTGAACTTTCTACCGAAGTCTGTGCCGTCCCACACAGCCTAGGTCTGCCCTGAGCCGGTGATAACAGGAAACATGCCATGCTGCTGCTTCTCAGTTTTGATTTTCCTCCCAAGTCCTCTTGTCTTTGTTCACTTTCCAGAAACCTCAGGCAGCTGATCTCTGAATATTGTTCTCACGGGGACGCCACCCACCAGTTTACATAGAGAGGGCTGGGAACCCCCATCTCCTCCTCCCAGACCAAAGGCGCTTGTCTCCTGAACAGCAGAGCGGGGTGTGTGCTGACACCCAGAGGAACCACACGGGGAGGTTCAGGCTGAGGGGTTGTTACCAAGAGCCCCAGGCCCTCCTGCAGATGCCAGGGACACAGGCAAAGACCAGAGCCGGGCTCCCCAGCATCACAGCAAACTGCCAGTATCAGTGTCCAGTAAATGGGACTGGTGGAGTGACAACTTAGTGGCCTTCCTTGCCCTGGGTCGTCCAGTGGGGTGGACACCCTCTTTTCTAGCATGACGAGCAAGTCAGCCTTTATTTCCACAGAACAGGGCAGAGGGAAGACCATCAGCCTGCTCCGTTAAGGAACCCCCAGCCTCTGTGGCCCCTCTGACTAGCCTGGGGCTGCCCTATTCCCCCATCAGACAGTAGGCCCCACTGCCTCTAGGGGGTCCCCCTGCATGGGTGTCTCAGTCAGTCATGTGTTCCTTGGCCATCCAGACTCCTCCCCCTTCCCTAACAGTACCCTGTTGTTGGTGGATGACTTCCCTTTGTGGACAGGAATGGAGGGACTGCTGATCAATACACTGGCCCTTGAGCAACCAGGCCCTCCAGACTCTCTCTGGGGATATGGACTCCAAGTACAGTTTAAGGAGTTAAAGAAAACAGTTGGAAAACATTTGTGTGCACCCGTCCTGAACAAGATGGTCACGTTGTTCCTGGAGCTCAATTCTGGGGGCTTTGCTTGGATCCCACCCTGGTTCTGTGGCCGCAGCAGGCTCAGCGCCCAGCCTTCCCGCCCTTCCTGGGAGCCGCTGTGCATCTCATCAGTGACAACCTTTTGGTCTAACCTAGACAAAGTTGGTGTCACGGCAAAGAGCCCTAACTGGTACAAGGATGGGGGTGTGTGTTTTCTTAGTTTCGTTATTTATTGGTTTAGGGTCAGCCTGTTTCTAAGTGCATAAGAAACATTAACGCATTAGTCCTCATAGTGATCCACTGAGCTATCACTACTAGTATCTGTTTTACAGATGACACTAGTGCACGGGGAGGGTCAGTAACTTTCCCAGGGACACACAGCCAGCACTGGCAGGAGCTAGGTCACGCCCCCACTTGGGCTAACAGCAGAGTCCATGCTCTAAACATTAGGCTTTGCTGCCTCTTAGTGCAAATTAGCGTTGTTTGCAACCTCAAAAACAATCCAGAACTACCAACTGTAATCAAGACTTGATGAAAAAGAAAAGCTATGATACCAATGAGATAGCACTCTGCTTATTGACATGTAGCAATGTCCGTTACCTGAGGGCAGAAAGTATCCACCCATGAAAACTTGAGGCATTTATGGCTGAGTGTTTTCTGGACAGCCCTCGTATACTATTAAGTGGATAGATTGATGAGGACTACATATCATTATTAACATGGTAAACACGCCCCACCAACCCTCAACACACTCAAACATTACAAAGCCTAGAATAATTGTCATCAAATTGTCAATCGTGGTTTTGTTTTTTTTAACCTGGTGAGTCCCAAGCATTGTGTTTCTTACTGGAAGGATATGCAAAGTACAATAGCTTGCAGCTTGCAAGGAATATCCTGCTGTGCTCCAGAACATTGAACCCCTAAGAACTTACCTATATGTCACGTCACTGAATCTTATAGGGCTTATCCTCACCATCCACAGTGTGTGTGACACGACAATTAAAACACTCATCACTTCCTGCTCATTGAACCAATTAACTTACGGTCATTGTGAACGTTAATTTTATGGGTTATCCTGCCAGGGCCATGCGGTGCAGGGATTATTCTTTCTGGGTGTGACTTTGAGGATGTTTCTGGTTGAGATTACCGTTTGAATAGATGGACTCAGCAAAGCAGATGGCACTCCCCAAAGTGGGTGGGCATCACCCAGTATGTAAGAGCCTGAATAGAACAAAAAGTGGAGGAGGGAAAATTCAGTCTCCTCCTGCCTGCCCAGTGGAGCTTGCTGTTGGATTGAGATTTCTGCCATCGACCTTACTGGGTCTCTGGATTGCAAATGGCATATTGTGGGATTTCTCAGCCTCCACAATCACACAAGCCAATTCTACATTATAAGTTCATATATGTGTTATGAATGTAAACAGCTTCTCAAAGTACATTTTTCATTTTACTAGGTACATAGGACATACCACAGGCCACGCTAATTCGCTCTTGTGAAGACACCATGTCTAGTACAACCGCTACAACTGGGACGACTATTTGTTAAGGGTCTGGCTGTCGTCTAGGAGTCAGGAACCACTTAGCTTTGGCAGAGGCCATTCTGCTGAATCAAATGGAGACGTAATGGGGAAAACAACAGCTGTGTCCTATAAGTCCTTGCAGGTGACACAAACTTCTATCATTCCCCAGGAATATGATAGTGCTTTCGATGTACTATTTTCACCATGGGAAACCTCAGGGCCCTCTGCTGGGCTTTTCTTAAGACAGCCTTTGCTACATCATAGAGCATTTTATAAGTTAAAACACCAGCTCAGGCAAGTGCTGTGAGGGTCCTGATTACACCCTCAGGCGCTGGGCGAATGACTCTTGGGTGTCTCTAAGGGCAGAGTGGACCCATAGCGAGGAGGACATTGCTGGACCTCCATATACACTGCTCTCTCAGGGACCATGATGGTGGAGCTTTAGGTCCCCAGAGTAGCATCAGATCAGATGCTGCATGACACAACCTTTGAAAGGTCTGTGTATTGTCCTTTCTCTGAAATATGACTATTTAAATTAATGACCACCAATTATTTTGGTGAAAAACTAAGGGAATTGTTATATGTACACTTGCGGACTCCGTTCCCATGAGACCTGTCCTCATTTCAATCAGCAGGTTCTAGGTCAAAGAATTGGCTCAGGTCTGGAAACTATAAAAGACATCTTGCCTTTTGATTGGGATAGATGAAATCAACATGCTCATCTCTTTTTAATCTATTTGATGGTATATATGAAGCAATATCCTTGTTGGCTGGCCTCTGTCGTACCTGTTAGGACACCTGTCCTATCAGCTGTCTCCATAAACATCTATAGGCCAGGTCCCTGGAGGTCACTGTAACCTTGCTACCCATTATAGAAATGACTTCCTCTTGCTCTCACAGGTAAGGCTGCCACCTGCTCTTGTTATTCTGGGATCCTATCATCTCATTTGCTACTAGGATCCAGTTCTGTAAAATATTCCTACGTTATTCCACACTACAAAGAACACAGCCCCTGCTGAGAATCGCAAGGATGCTGGTGACCCCTCAACATGTGTCCCTTCGCATCTTGTTTAGTTAGTATCTGTGAGGCTCCTGAGGACACAGCCACCTGAGGAATGGCTTTTCCAGTTCTAGAGAGTAGAACCACACCATCTTCCTTAGGCCTGTGGATCCCCTGTCTCCACAGTCTGCCAACAGGTCTGGTGCCTCTACTTCCACCTCATCTAGTGTGCAGCGTGCTCTACAGCAAATATCTAGGGCCACCCAGGAGCCCATTGGAATCATGACCTTGGCCCTTGCCCGGCTGATTAACGTCTGCGGCACAGAACAGGGCTCCTGTGTTGACGATTCTCCCGATCCAGGTTCCTATGCCTCCATTCATCATCCAGGATCTACCCGCAGACCCAGTCTCTGTCACCTGCAGGTTCACGGTGGCCAGTCCTGCAGCTCCCTTGGAGGACAAACCCTCTCCTCACCTTGCAGCCCCACCCAGGACTTGCCCACTGGGTCATGTTGACAGGACTCTGCATGGTCTTCACCCCAGCAGGATGGGGAGGGTTCTGTCTTCTCCTAAGGGACAGGGAACACTTCTGCAGGCCCGGTAGGTACAGGGGGACGGAGTTCAGAGTTCTCAGGTGCATCTATGTAGAAAGCCCTATTCTGAGTTTCAGGGCTTCACTCCTTTATCAGCGCCCTGACCTGAAGTTGCGCCATTCTTAACATTAGGGCCTGTGCCAGGCCTTCATTACGGACTGCCTTCCAGCTGCAGGTATGTGGGTCTCTTTGCTGGAAATGGTGACTTCAGCCTGTCATGTACTACTTTCAACATATTAGTGACAGTAATAGTCACCCAAATCCATAGTTCTGCTTTTGTAAATGCCAGGGCATTGTACCCACAAGTGTACCCCTTTCCCTCCATCACGTCCAGTCTCCTACGGGTAAAAGTTTGGCCAATGGCACTGTTATAGCACTCCAGGGATATCAACATTCCACCTGTCACCATTTGGCTGGACAGTGATCCAGCTTCTGAACCCCATCTGTACAGCGCTTGCTGGGAGTGCTATGTTAAGTTGGTGTTCCAAGAAGCAGAGCCTGAGATAAAGTATCTTTGGTAAGTGATTTATTGTGAGATTGTCTGAGGAGGAGGGGGAGGGGCAGAGGGAAGCAGGACAGCATGGTGGGAAAGCTGAGTGAGGATGTGGCCACAGCTGGAGATTAGCTCCAGCCTGACCCCAGTGGGGAGCAGGGAGCATTTATATCTTCACTCATTAGGTCCATCTCGGGCTTGGGGCTGGACCCCAGGCCAAGGAAGTATAACCTCTAGGTAAGTAGGCCTCATTGGACCCAATGTCATCCTCTGCTGAGAGGTGACATCAGCAGCCAACACTCACAGCAGCTGGGGGAGGAGATATGTGTCCAAAAAGGAGATTTTCTCAGAGTTCCAACAGCATCTACTACACCAGTGAACTGTTCTCATTTGTATCCTGAATAGCAAACACTCCCTTGAAATTCTTCTCAAATTCTGCCTCCAGTCGAATTCCCATCAGGCCAAAGTGATTGTCCTGGGGGTATTGCAGGGGGAGACAAAAGTAATGACACTCATTATCAGTGTTCGGACACATTGAAATCATGAGCGATTTCCATAAACACCTAAATTTTACTGGCCAAGTTGAGATTAAAAACTCATGCAATTAAGAGTAACTTCTGTGTCCTAAGTACACAATTACTTCTTAATAACTAGACAGAAATGGGAACTCAGGGAGAGCCACTTACTTTGTAAGACGCCCTGTGGTTCTGAAAGATGAGGCGCATGTCCCGCACAAACCCCTCCACCTGGGGGTAGCCCCGCCCATTTAGCTTCTTCCTGATTTTGTCCAACCACATGGGTTCCTTTACATTTTGAGAAGCCTCTTTAATCTGATGGAAAAAAATTATATCAATGAGACAATTACTGGCGGAGTTTAATGTCAGCCTTCTGTGGATTCCTATAAAATCCAGCAGAAACACAAGGGAAACACAACGGCAGCTCCTGCTCTCACTCCCATGGGCTTCAAGGTCACAAATCCCACAAGCACCCATGTCAAGGTCAGGTAACACAATGATGACCTGTAATCATGGTGTGCTGTTGTTACTTACATAATAATAATAGGGAATCTTCGCAAAAAATGAACTCTCTGAATGGCTATAGATTTTCAAGAGGAGGAACTCACATTTCTGCAAAAGAAAGAGATTGGGAATGAAAAACAGCTTGGGGAGGATAGCCCACATGCATGCCCAGATAGAGGCCTGACCGTACCGTCTTCTGGAAGTTTCCCCACACAAGTACATCTCTAAGACAGGCCTGGGCAGACGTTTTTTAGAGCAAGGGCTACTTCTCATTTTCTCCAAGTGTCATAGTCCACTAGCTCTGTGTTGGGGTCCACTCACTATTGTTTTTCACTTGCTCAAATACATACAGTGGCCTCTGTTGTGAATAGCCAATTTTCACCTCTAGTAGCTATATGTGTGCATGCAAAAACAATGTGTTTCTTTTACATTTAGCTGCCTAAACCCTGACATAATGTGGTATCTGTTCTCAATTCAGGTGGTCATCCCAAAATATTTCAGCAGTCCACCCGTGGACCACAGTTGACATCTTGCCCAGCCCTGCTTGAGGAAACAGTCATGTAATGACTGAGTAATTCTTTTCTGCAAACAAATTCTGATGAGATTTCAGCATAGTTGAGACACAGCTCAGAAGAGCTGGCTCTCTTGGCCCCTCCCCTGCCCCTGTGACTGTGGGACTTCTCATGTGTGAGCTGAAGGACAAGCCCAGGGGACTGAATCCGACTCACCAACTGCTCCTCAGGCCCCATCGGCCTCACCAGGACCTCAGATTCCCTGTGACACTGCTGACTTCCTGAAACCGCCTGTGTCCTGCAGAAGATGCAACTCCACGGGCTCCTGAGAGGTCGGGCATAAGTGAGCAAGGGCAAGGAAACAGCCTCCGTCCCTATGGCTGCCACTGTCCCCCCCTCAGGAATTGCTGATGGGCACAGTTGGGAGATGAAGGATACACTACCCAGAGACTCTAAGACCCCCAGGTGGGATTCAAGCTGATGACCCATCTCCCACTGAAGGTAGCAGCTGGGGGTCAGTGGGTGGAGGGTGGTGTCCGGCTGAGTAGTGAGCTCTTCTTTCCCCATCTGAGCTCCTAGGATGGCAAGGATCTTTGTCTGCCAGGCCTGAGTTTCTGAAACTGGGCCTTAACCCCGGTGTCCTCAGGCCATTAGCAACCAGCTGAGAACTTGGAAAAATGAAAGAACCAGACCGTGTTTCCTGGCTTTTTTGAATAAGCGCAGAACAGAAACTGGCATGTCCACCACTGTGAACAGGATCACTTGCTAGAAAAATTCTAAGAAATGACGGTAACAGTATATAGGCAAATTATTCAGCCACATTCCTCAGCATCCCAGAGAAGACAGAACATTCTCCTTCTGCTGCCAGTGTGTTTAAACAGGTCGTCCAGATCATACTGTTCAACTTCATGCCTCTGACACAAGTAGAAACTCAATTGGGGGGTGTGCCTGGCAGGGGAAGGACCCCCAATAAGAAAGGAGAAGACTGCATCTCACAAACCTCTCAGTTTCCACAAGTGGGAGGTGACAGTCCTCATGAAAAGATCTCGAACATGTGTCACAGCAGAAGAGCGTTCCGCCATCCCGGCAGATCTCACATTCACTTAAATTCCCCACCTAGAAAGTAAAACAATGTCCACAGCCCTGGTAAGAACCTGAAGCCCAACGCTATGGGCATCACACAGCCTTCGTGTGAATCTGCATGGACACTTGTATGCTTTTCAATAAGCTATTAAAGGACAGTGTAGAATGAAGATTTTAGAAGAAGAAATTGTGGTCTGAAGTTCAGGAGGAGGGATCTTTGTGTCAGACCAAAAAGTTTTCTCTGTAAAACCAGAGATTCTAACACAGCAAGACTAGCAACGAAACATGAGGATGACTTCACACGAGTCTGAATAACTTCATAGCTTGCAAATAAAACAAAGTCCTGAGACCATGTTAAATGTTAAATGCGTTGGCTCACACCACAGTGAATAAAATGACTTGTGGAAGTGTTAGGTATATTGACAAATAAGAATAAATAAGCTTAATGGAAAAGCAATAAAAGATAAAAAACACTAACAACGATTTTGAGGTTTTTATGGGCTTTTAGTAGGAAATACTTGTGTTGGATGGATTAGGATTCTGACTATTTCTTTAGTTATTAAAAATGGCCATATGTGAGGAATTGCTATCCCTAAGCAAAGCAACATGTTGCCAAGAGCTCCCACTCAGTGTTTGGGTGGCCCCTGAACCTCATCCCCAATGGGGACAGACTGCTCTAGCAGGGAGGCCTGGGCTATTTTTTGTCTTCTCAGTGCAGACACTCACAGATCACCATCTTCATCCTCCAGAAGTGATGACCTCTCTCCCCAGAAGAACAAGGAGATAATAAATGTAACCAATGTTTAGAAACCTTGCATATATAATCTTTTTAACAGACTTGTCTCTCTGGTTCTTTGACCAGCTGGACATTAGTCTACTCAAAAGAGTAGACAAAACACTAATGTCTTGGTCCCAACACCAGGTATTCTGAATCAATTGGTCTGGGTGAGGCACAGGCATGGGTATTCTTCTTTGAGTCATAAAGTGGGTAATTTTGTGTATCAGAATCATCTGAGGACTTTTAAACATGTCTAGGTTATTGTACAGATTGATGAGATCAGAATTTCTTCAGTAAGGGTCAGAGCAGCAATAAACCAAGTAGAGTCTAATACCAATGAAAAATCAATGAAACCAAGAGCAGGTTCTTTGAAAAGATAAACAAAAATGATGCATTTTTAACCAGACTCATCAAGATAAAAATAAAATCAGGGGAAGCCAGGTGGCTCAGCGGGTTAAGCACTCGCTTTGCAGCCCCAGGGACCAAGGATGATCGATTCACATCCATGGCCCGTGCAGACCCATATGCTGAACTGGGGTGTGCTGCCCATGCGGGAGGCCCCAAGTTCAGTTCTTGCCCCCGTCCAAGTTTGGCCCCTGACTCAAGGGTGTGTGCTTCCCATGCACGCAGCCCCCACGCACCTGTATGGAACAAAACCATGTCAAAAACTAATGATGTACAACTATGGAGACTGCTCTGGGCCCTCCCCCTTCTCTCTGCCTCTCTGTCTCTATCTCTGTCAAAAACAATAAAATAAATCTTAAAAAAAATAAAATCAGAACTGAAAGAGAAGTGACAACTTATACCACAGAAATAAATATGGTTATAAGATAGTATGACAATTATACACCAACAAATTAGACAATCTAGAAGAAAGGAAATTTTTCTAGAGACATACCCTCTGTAAGACTGTATCAAGAAGAAATAGGAAAACTAAACAGACCAATTGTTACTAACAAAATTGAATTATGAATCAAAAAACTCACAACAAACAAAAGTCAAGAATTGGATGGGTTCACAGGTGAATTTTACCAAACATTCAAAGAAGAATTAACACCTACCCTTCTCAGAAATTTCCAAAAAATTAAGAGGAGGGACTGCTTCCAATGTCATTTAGCATTTGATTAAAAAAAAAAAAAGACATTACAAAAAATAAAATTATATAACAGGGGAAATGTGACAATGACACAAATAATGTACCAAGAGACAAGGTTTGCATTCTCTGGAGTTTCAGGTGGGAGTTAGTACTCACACAAGGGTCAACTAATGTGTTGTTGTGAGACTTCAGTATTTTCCTCTGAAAAGAGAGAAAGATTGAGTGACAATATTGAATGTGATATTTGCATCAATTACTTGCTTGAATATCCATCTTTGGAGAGATTCACACAACAGTCTATCCATAATCTCATAAATCTATATATATTTCTACTAGGAAAATTAAAAGTGCCGAAGTACCACCATTTGGCCTAATGTAGTTACATTTCCTCCCTCTCAGACTCAAGGTGTGAAGCCACGCAGAGAGTCTGGCCCTGGTTTCCACAGATGGAGCTGGAGAAACTCCTCTGTTCTCCTATAAAGGGCCCTAGGCATTCTTCTTTATATCAGGAATGCAGTCCCACCAGAGGAGCTGCAATGAGAGTACCAAGCTGAGGACTCATCACCAACAGCCCCCAGTGAGCCCAGAATTCAGGGCTCATGTAAGTGTCTCAGAAAAGAACCCCATCACCTTCTACAGTTCTTCTAGGGCATAGCCTTGAAGATAAATGTGTTCAAGGACCCCAGTACTGCAGCTCTTCTAACAGAAGATCACCATCTTCTCCCCATTTGAATCCTAAGATGTCAGCTAGATGACTTTTCAAAGTTAACAGACTACCTACCACCCACTAAACTTAATTGCTTACGCATATTCAGTAGAACGACTTGGTGATCTTCTCTTCTGGAAGTAAATAGCCTCAGTTTTTCCCTCCATCCCAGGCAGAGAGGTCATAGACAAGTGTAATCCACTGGACAATGACCTGAGAGGTGGCCATGTCGCTGTCGACCTCTGTGTATGGCTGAGAATCTCCAAGTTGTACCTATTAGCTATTCTTCCATATTTCATTAGGCAATGAAGTTGGAATAATTCTTGAGGTCAACAATATTGTTTCTATCTTCTTTAGTGGACATTGGGCATTTAGCATGCACTCAACAATTATATATTGAACAAGTGAATAAATTAATATTCTTTCACTTAGGAAAAGAGATTACTTGTTATCTCTTAGGCAAATATTAGAACACAATAAATGATTGTTCTGGAAGAATATATTATTTTACAACATAGCAGCTGTCACTAAAAGATATATCAGTGGTCCCAGTCAAGAGCCAGGAAGCTGTCATGTGGTGCTGACAGTCACACTGAAGTTTCCAAAAGCCAAGGGGCTCCATCAGCAAGAGAGTTCTGAGAGGCACAGAGGACCCTCAGAGGCAGTAACATGTCCTGAGATCTGCCACTATGAAGAGCTTCTATTCCTGGTCAAGAGACCCAAAACAGAGAGGCAATTGTAGCTTGTTGGGAAAATGTTATACACCTAAATGAGGGTAGCTCCTGGTGATAGGATGTTGCCAGCTCACTTTGGTTGTCTAACTGAGTCACTCTTGACACCTGGGGAATGGTAGAGAGGTTGGTCTTTAGCATACTCACTAACTATGTCTAACAATAGTTTTCCTTAGGAAATTCAGTGGATTAAATTTCCCAAATACTAATAGTCACACCATCTAGATCATTAGACAATGTAAAAACCTGAACCTCACATTCCCAGTGGAAAATGAAATCCCATTGACCAGCTATGTGTGATCTATTGTAGGAGTGTGTGAATGCCTTGGACGACCATTGTTACCTAAACAACAAAAGAATGCCATGTCTCACCTTGCTCTCCTTCTCAAATGCTCAGTCATACCCAGTCTTGGAAATGCCATCACCTTGTTCTGAATCTACATTGCACTTTATGTATTTGTTTGTTGCCTCCATAGTCTTATTCCATAAAGGGAGAAATTACTTTCACAGATAGAAAAGATCTCTGTACAGCACCTCTGCGAGAGCCAAAGGGGCAGCATCAAAGTAAACAATTTTCCAGGCCAGCCCCTTTATATATCAATCTCCCATGAGCCTCCTCCCCAACAGCACCATCCTCATGAAGGAGAATCCTCTGTGTCTCTGTGTACATTTTCTTGGAAGGTAGAAATGAATGTAGAAAATAAAAAAGAAATATAATTTCAGTTGCCTATTTCATGAAATAGTATATATATGGTTTTATATATGTCCCAAGACACAATATCCACTAGATCAAGGTCAGCCCAATGAGTGTAAGCAAACTTTTGCTTTATCAGATTTTAATACAACTAGAAAATAGTAACCTGTATTAAAATCTGGGTTTGAGTTGAAGATGATGCTGTGACTCTGTTATGAAATGTATTTCTGTATTCCATAACCATGTTCGCTTTTACAATTTTGACAACCGATTTGATGGTTCCTTATCCTCTCCATCTGAAATGGTTTACTATTCAAAAGTGACCTTGTATACAACATAATGTTCAAAGTAGCAATTCTGAAGGTACATGCAAAAACCAAAAGGACACTTAATTATAATAATCCAATTGAGAAACCACAAAATAACAAAACATACTCTACATGTAAAATCAGTTATGTAATAAGAACTTGTAGAATGTTATATAATTACCCTTTTTCTGCTGCCATGTACTTTTGAAGGATCATGTAGAAAGCCTTCCTGAAAGATAAAAAGATTTAAGTATATTGTTAGCCTGTTTCTGTTTTGTAAGTCTAGCATTTCTAATCTCAACCCAAATATTTCTACTTTGATGTCTTACTGTCAAGTTCAAAGGCAAGACATCTAAATAAGGATCCATCTCTTTCTCCTCACTTCTACTTCTAGAATTCATCAATGGTACAAATAAAATAAAATAAAATAAAATAAAATAAAAAGAGGCATCTTTAGAACACCTTTCCCTGCTCTTGTGGTTTTTCCTATGTTGTGAGAGCTTTTCCTTCATAATCACTTTAACACCTTTTACCTCCTTTCCATTCACCAGTCTCACTTAAGCTTTCATCCTCACACTAGACCTAGTCAATCAACACACACACACACACACACACACACACACACACACCGCATACCTATGGGGTGTCAGACACTCTGGACAATCTTAGGGACACAAAGATGGACAAACCCTAGAGGGAGGAGGGTCTAGAGAAAAAAAGAGATTACATGGAGTGAAAGTATAAAACAGTGTGTGAACAGGCTTAATAATGGGTTCAGGGGGCCCAGGGAAGGAATGACCAGGGCAGGTCAGTCAGTGACTATTCAGAGGTGGATCACATCTGACCTGATCACTGTAGGTTGAGTATGAGAATGTTGGGCTGAAAGACAGTCATCATTTCAAGGCTCCATGGCTGTCTGAGACACTGTCTTAAATATGTCATTACACACTCAGGCAATCTTACTGGTTCTACATTGTCTATGTTATGAGTTTAAACACCTGAGTTTGGCACTAATTTCCTCTACAGAACACCCTAATAAATGGATTATGGGCATCACCTGCTATTCATCTACCTTGACCCACAGAGCTATGTTAGTCATGGTTCCCATTTTTGTGCCACTCTTTCTCTGGAGTGCCTTCTTCCCACTGGTCTGACTATACAGTGTCTTCTTTCTTTCAGTGTATAAAGTTGTCTGCGAGCCCCCGAGTCAGAATGACTTTTGCCTCCTCCAAGCTCCTGCATCTCTCCTGATTGGCCCCATTTGACAGCACCGAGGTGCTGCCTTGTACTGAGGTGTGAGTATGGGGCATGTGTCCCCAGTGAAAGGATACACTCAGGAGCCTCAGGGCTTTGGCTATAACTCAACAAGTACTTGATGAGCAAATAGTGACATTATCTTAGAACACAACAAGGAAAGTCACATCTCCCGACCCCTGTGACTGAAATACCTCCATCAGTGATTTTAGGGTTCTCCCACCACAGCGCACACTCAGCTTCCAGTTCTTTGATCTTCCACGGCCTCCTCTGACTTCAAATTCCCTGGGAGTGAACCAGTGTCCATCCTCACCCTGAATACACTTATTGATGGATCCTGGAAGAGGAGGGTAAGATGATCTTGAGCCCTCAGTCCTCAGAGCTCAGAGAGTGGCTTCCCACCACAATGGGTCTGGAGCCACTGAATGTGGACTCAGTATCAGTAGCAGGAGAGTCTAGCCTCCTCTCTCAGATTTCAGAGTCCCCAAACTCATACTATAAGTCTCCTCAAAGGAGATTCTTCTCTTTGTGGGCACATTTCCTTGACCTTTGTGCAACAAAAAAGTGCTCATTACCATCAAATTACCCTTATAAAAGTATTTCAAAATTATCTTCAAATGATAAGCAAGTGATCCTGAAGGATGAGAGAACTGCAAATAGCTGGATATGGAGAACTGTTCAGTCTCTCTCATGGTCCTGAGGCAACATGAAGGTAGAACCTCAAGTTGAACTGAGCTATCAGGTGCGAGCCCTGCAGCTTCAGAATGACATTATGGCAACATCTGTGCCAACTATAACAACATTTTCCGTCCAGATTAATGGCATTATTGACAAAAGATTTTAACATTCTTGAATTCATAGAAAGCCAGTAATGAAAATAATTGCAAAATTGTTATTCAGAGGAAAATTAAAGATATGTATAAAAGATAAGCATATGCTAAACATTATTAGTCATTAGAAACACAAATCAAAAACCACAATGAGATATCACTTGACACCCATTAGGATGGCCATAGTTAAAAATATCAGACAATAGTGTTGTCAAAGAGAGAGAGAGAAATTGGAGTCCTAATAAAATATTGCAACCACTGTGGAAAATATTTTGGTGTTTTCTCAACATGTTAAATATAAGATTACCATATCAACCAGCAATTTCACTCCTGGGTACATAACCAAAAGAATTAAGAATTTGTTCACATAAAAACTTGCACACAGGTGTTCAAAACAGAATTATCCATAATCCCCAAATGTGGAAATAATCCAAACTGATGAATAGATAAACAAAGTATGGTATATCCATACCATGGAATATTATATTATTTGACAATAAAAAGGAATGAGGTACGAACACATGTTATTACATGGGTGAATCATGATTAGTGAAAAGAGCCAGTCAAAAAAGGGCACACATTATATGATTTCATTTACATAAAAATACCTAAAATAGGTCAATTTTTAGGGCAGAAAATAAATTAGTGGTTGCTTAAGGCTGGGTGGTAGGGTGAGGTATGAATGAGCATTGACCACTAATAGCCACAAGGTTTCCTTTATTGAAGGACAAAAATGTTCTGGAATTAGATTGTAAATTCACAATCCTGTGAATATAAAAACAAAACTGCATAGAATTGCACACTCTAAATGGTAAATTCTTATGATATGTGAACTGTATCTCAGTAAAGCAGTTTAAATTTTACATGTTGATTAAGTAGCTAATTCCTTACAGTTATACCATGAGGCAGATTTGTAATTATTATCTATTTTTATACAGCAAATTTCAGGTTCAGAAGGTCCCCTTCTCTACTCAGTTGGATCAGTCACTATTGGCATAGCTGAGGCTGGGACTTGGGTTGTCTAATTCTAAATTCCGTGATCTTTTCACTGTACCATGCACCCTGCCTGGTGATCACCCACAAAAGAGAGAGGATGTGATGATAAAGGCTGAGCGCCTCTCCCCTTTCATTTCTGATTCACTTTTCTTTGGTTCTTTGGACATGTACTTGGACACTTCCCTATGGTACTTAGCACCCAATGTGTGCACTTTTTTAACATGTGAAAATATCAATGTAGAAATCCCTTCCTCTTTCACTCAAGCCAAAATATGGCCCCAGTTCTTTAAATGATATGTAATTCACATGGGTAATTTCATTTCTCCTTGTAATTCCTTCACATAAGGGTTGCACATTAGACCATGAAACCCACCTTTTTCCAATATCTTCTTATGTAACACCCCCTTCAACTCACAACAGGTCACAGGAAGTATTTGAGAGTGAAAATTCACATTTTCATCTATGTGCTTTCTTGATCCTGAAAGAGAAAATGTCTTCATTCTCTCTCATTTTCACATGTATCCCTACTCCTGTATTGAGTTTATTCTATAAAGACACAGGAGTACTTAGAAACTTTATTTCACAAATCTCTAGAGTCAAAGGTTTTCCATTGGCATTTCTGACTCATAAGTAGAGTTTCTACCTCTATCCTCAAATTTCACACACAACAGAATGTTTTAGCAGAAATATCAAGCTTCACTAAAATTCTCTTCACTCCCAATTCGGTCAGCTCCACTGATTCTTACATGACAATGAAACATACAACTGCTGTCACGTTCTGAAGGAAGCTCTCCACCTACAGTATTTTGCTGCAGCTGGGTATCTGGAGACAAAGTAATAAACTGTACTTGTATCTCCCTGTTTGAGCTCTGACTGAGAGAGCAGAGAGAGAGAGAGAGAGAGAGTAATGATGGTGTAACCTAATGGAGATGGTGTCTGCCTTCTATTTGTGTTCTCTGTTTTGCTTCATTTCTCCCTCACCTCAGATTAGCTGTAAAAGAATCTCAGAAAACTCTAGATAGTCTGCAAATTGCATGGGGAAAGGCAGCTGAAGACCACATTCCACAGAAGTAGGAGTGAAAGATCCTCAAGTGAATTAACTCTATAAGGATGTGTAGCTGATATTGTCCTTCCAGTTGGCCTATTAGAGCCATGATGGAACGAGTGGGGCTGTGTGTCATGCTAATACCAGTTTTGAGATAGGTAGCTTTTTAGAACTGAGATGGACTGAGAACCTCAGAAACTACCAGAAGAAGGCTGATGAAGAGTAATGGGTAGAGACGAGTCCTTCAAAATCGTAGTTTCAAATAGTAACTAAGTATTGACTTGGTCAATGTGGCAGTAGAGAACATGCAGACGCAATTAATTTGTAAGTTAATTGGTATGAATATGCATCTCAATGTTTGCTGTCATTCAGATGTGTTTTACGTATTTTCTGAGTCAAGAAGACAAATTTATCTCCTTCCTTATGTGTTCAATGCTCATCATCCAATGACTACCATCTGATGGTACTGAGTGAGGAAAAATTTTCTGGACTACTCAGTCCTAAGTGCAGTAAACTCTAAGCAGATTATGAGTGTATTAGACCAGCAAAGTAAAAAGCATACTTACTTCAACCAAACCCCAAGTGGCCCTAACCTGTTGGTAAAATAACCCCATTTTCTGTTCTTTGGGCTAAACAGTTACTAAGAAGTGTCTTTATCTCTTCCAGATGTAAATGGCCCCATGAGACAGATAATAAATCATTAGACCTTGGGGATGACAGGATAGTTCAACAGGTTGGGCACTTCCCTTGCAACTGGTAGGTCCAGGGATCAAGTCCCAGCCCCAGCCAGTACACACCCATGTGCTGAACTGTGGCACAACTAGTAACCACCAGAATGGCAGAATGGCATTCTCACTTCCCCTGAGGGAAGCCCCCAGTTCTGTTCTACCCTGTGTGGTCCCACATTCACTTGTGTGGAATGAAACTATATCAAAAAACTAATGATGTACAACTGTGGAGACTGCTCTGGACTCTCCCCACCTTCTAACTGTCTCTCTCTGTCTCTGTCTCTCTCTCACCTTCTTTCAAACAATAAAATAAATCTTGAGAAAAAAATTAGATCTTATCACAAGATTAAACAAGTCACAGCCTTGCGAGTTGACAGCTTATTGTTATTTAACCAAGATAATAGCAGCTCAAACAAGAGGTCTACGGAGATTAATAAACTTGTGAAAGAAAGTAGAAGGCCTGGGTATTAATAACCATGGGCAGAGAATTACTACATAGGTGGAAATGTGGTTCTCAAAGATTTAAAAAAGTAATCTTAATTTTTTTTTTTTTGCTGCCTCTTGTTTTCTTTCTCTGGAAGGTGTGATCACCTGGCACCATAATTCTGGTGCCAGGGCTATGGCTGCATGTCAGGCTCATGACACCTGCTAGAAACAGGAGCATTATTCCCATCATAAGGGCCTTGGCCCTGCCTGCTCCTGCCACACTGATGAGGCCCCAAGCCCTTCTTGGGGTTATGGGTGGTACCTCAACACCATCCACATTTCAGTTTCCAGACTAACGGACTCTGTCGACAATCATTGTAACCCTAGAAACTCGCAGGTGTCATGAGCCAGCTAGCTGGATCACGTGCCATCTGACCACAGTGTGTCTTTTATCAAAAGCTACTCCCAATGCACTGATTATCTGACTCAGTGTCCCTCCTCCCGTCCTGTCCACACACCTCTGTGAGGCTCTGGTCACTGAGGCAGTTGTCCCCAGAAAGGGATCAGCTCCTTGCTGTATCATGATTAGGACAGAAGAGGTAAGGGATACATGGTGTTATGCACACCGGTTCAGATAATGTGGGATTCTGCTCTGACCATCGCTGGGAATGACGCCTCCTTCCCTCCCCAGCCAGGGTGAAGGACCCAGTCTCTGAGTGCTTACAGGATTCGGATTTAGTTCTGGTTACATTTCTAAAAATGCTTTTGCCTGCTTATAGCTGGCCCTGCTGGATGAAAAGTCTGACTCACAATAAAAGATGATTGGGGAAGAAAGATAAGTTACAGCCACTGGAATGGTACACATAGATTTTTGTGGCAGTAAAGGAAGAGCAAAAAATCCAAGCACACCCCAGTAAATTTAACAATTAAAAAAAATCCAGACATCTGAGGAGGGGACAGTATACACACTAGGACATAAGTGGAGAAGCATTAATGATATCTGTCTTTCTGCACTGCACTGTATCCTTCTTCTAGAAGGAAAATGCCCTGGTTCAGTTCTCCCATCATGCAGATGTGGAGTCCGCCTGCCATTCTTCAGCAGACACAAGAAAATGGGCTGATCCCAGTTTCTGTCCAGCCTATGCAGAAGCCCCTGGACATCAAGTACGGGACACAGTCACGGATGTAGAAACGTAACGCTTACAGCGGGAAAGAGACCCACGTGGGAGGCGCTGTTCACCTTCCCCCTGGCTGATGCACCCAGTTTGGAATTAGACATGAACATTTCTGTTTCTGTTAGTATAAAATTCTCAAAAAATTGAGTAGATCTCTCATTTACGTGATGGAGAATTACTCCATAAAAGAGAGTCCTCCATAGGTCTTTTCTATAAGTGTATATCTGTTTTACTTCTGCTGAGCTAGCTAGCAAATCTATGAGTCACACACTTAACCTCTTCAAAGAACCTTTTATGTTATTATTCTGATCTTTCACCACCTCCTAAGCAGTAGCAATAAGTCATTAGGTCAGGGTCTCAGTAATTTTACAAAGCACGCTTTTCTGACAGTGAATCTCCTAATTTTTTAAGTCATTCTTTGCAACCTGGATAGGCTAAGAATTTTTCAAACCAAGTCCTGATCTCTTTTGTTTAGCAATCCTCTTATTTTATCCCAACTCACATTTTACTATATAGGCTGTTAAATAAAACCAGCTTCACCTTCATCACTTTATCTAGAAATCTTCTCAGCTATATACCCAGAATGTTTTGCCTCCCACAGATATGCAAGACAGAAATTCACTGAAATTTCTGCCACTACTTAATAAGGATTTCCTTTTCTCTAGTTTCCAAAAATATGTTATTTCCTTCTCGAACCTCACCAGTCACACGTTTAGCCTCCATATCTCTACTAATATGTGTTCAGCATGATTAATGTACTCTGTGACAATGTTGGTTTCCTCTCCCATGTTCTTCATCTCCTCCTGAATCCTCACTAGCAGTCTTTAGCATCCACATGTCTACCAACAAACTGCTCAAAGCCATGCAGACATTTTCTATTTCTATTCTTAAAATTCTTCCCATTGCCCAATTTCTGTCAATCCATTGCCCAATTCCTAAGCCACTTCTGCCTTTTTAGGAATGTGTCATAGCTAAACTCCATCCAGTAACCAAAATCTGTATTACTTTTCTGTTGCTGCCATAACAAATGCCCCTAAATTTAGTGGCTTAAAACAATGCAAACTTATTGACTTATAGTTATCTGGGTTAGAAATCTGACAAGAGTATCTCTGAGCTTAAATAAACACTTCCGTAACCCTTCCTTCCTTTCTGGAGGCTATAAAGAATCTATTTCCTTGACTTTTCCAGCTTCTATAGTCACCCATATTCTGTGTTTCTTTCTTTCATCTTCAAAGTCAAAAATTTTGCAGCTCTCTGTGAGGATCTTCCAGAGTCACTCCTCCCTCTCTCTATAGCCAGAAGCAGCTCTCTAATTTTTAAGGACCACCTGATTATATTGGTTTCATCAGATACTCAGGATAATTTCCCCTTTTGTGTTCCCTACCTTAATTATGTCTGTAAAATCTCTTATTCCAAGAAATATAAGACTTTAAGGCTTCCAGAGATTAGGATACTGACATCATTGAGGAGTTATAATATTATAATAACTCATATTATAAATAATAATAACAAAACTATTGCATTAAAAAAACCCTCATATTTAACATCAAAAGCAAGTGAAATCTTATGCAATCTTACTTCTTTTTCTCTTGTGTTTTCCCAAAGTAGAGTGTTTTCCAAGATCCACAGTACCTGGAAAATAACAAGTGATGGTGAGAAAACAGAAATTTTAATAAATAAAAGTTACAAATCCTAGGATGGCTCTCAGTACAGAGCCTTGATTTTCAAAGATGTTTGGATTATCTTTTCTTTCTTCCTTTTAAGAGAACTAAAAACCTACTGAATTGAGAATTAGGAGCTCAGTATAGGCCCTGGGTCTTCCTTTTTTCACTCAATTGGACTTTAAAAAACATTATTAAATACCTACGTACTTCAATTTACCCACAGATAGGAACAGGTATCCTATCCTGTTCAGGTCTTAAGATTTTTGTGAGAATTATATATTCCTATATGAAAAAAGCCACACACTGAGGATGGTGCTTCTCTCTTAGTCCTGGATTATTTAGCTCTGGACAGTTACATGTGAGAAATAAACCATTGTGTTGAAGCCACTGCATTTCTGAGCTGCTTCGTTATAGCATCTTAGCCTAGATCCTAGTGGGCATAGGAGGTGGGAAACTCTCATGGCCCTCAGGAGGCTACAGACCACAAGGATTCTATGAACAATGTCATGAAAACCTCAGAAGCTGTGACTACTTCCCTCTGCCTGCTTACCTTGTTGGTGTATGTTGCTCTCCAGTTTCCTTTTATGCCTTGTCCATTGGTGCCCTTTCTTTTTTCCTTCAAAAAAAAAACACACCAAAAAACAAAAAACAAAAACAATAGGGGAAGCCAGGATGGCTCAGTGGGTTAGGCGCTC
Source organism: Craseonycteris thonglongyai (assembly GCA_004027555.1). Lineage (NCBI taxonomy): Eukaryota > Metazoa > Chordata > Mammalia > Chiroptera > Craseonycteridae > Craseonycteris > Craseonycteris thonglongyai. The sequence continues at coordinate 51,363 of PVKE010004822.1, forward strand.
ACTTTGCAGCCCTGGGGACCGAGGATCGAGTCCCGGCCACGGCCCGTGTGGATCCATATGCTGAACTGGGGAGTGCCGGCAGTTCGTTTCTCACCGGGGTGAGACCCCAGCCCAGTTCCTGCCCTGTGCAGCCCCGCCCACCTGTGGAATGAAACTATGTGGAAAAACCAATGAGCTTTGAATAGAATTTTCAAAGCCCCAAAGGTCAGTAGTATTCGGTATTTTTCTCAGACTTTGGTTCACAAGAATGGGACAAAATTCTTGACTACCAGTGCAGCAGTAATGGATCTAGGAACTACAATGCTTATAGCAGGCAAGAAACGCGCACTGGAGGCATTGTTCACTTTCCCCCTGGCTGATGTAGGTCCCATTAAGGGACCTCAACAACTGTAAACACTTCTCTTCAGTATCATCATGTGTGCCCTTCAGACTGTACTTCTCAGCTGAAAGCTAGGCATTCACTTGCCTCTTCAAGCAAACATGGGGAACTACAGGTTAGGGCTGGTCATAGAGACCTAAAGCATATATGGCAGGGGTCATCATATTATTACCACTTACTATTGTAAGATATAATAATAAATTCTGGCCTTAAACATCATTTTAATATCAAAGAGAAGTAAAATCTCACTTCTTCTCCTCTTGCGTTTTCCCAAAGTAGAGTTGTTTACAAGATCCACAGTATCTAAAAAATAACAGGTGGTAGAGAAGAGATAAAAATAAATATAGGTTAGGAATCCTAGGATGATTCATAGGACAGAGGCTTGAGCATATAAAGATGTTTCAATTATCAGTTTTTTCTTCCTTCTGAAGGAACTAAAACCTACTGAATTGAGAACTAGCAGTTCAGGAATGGCCCTATGACTTTCTTTTATGGGACTCTGAGAATCTTAAGTACCTATATAGTTACCTTACTCATAGATAAGAACAGGTATCCTATCCTGTTCAGGTCTTAGGGTTTTTTGTGAGGTTTAAATAAGATCTCGTGTGCAAACGTTTGTAGGAAATCATTATATAAATTAGTGACCTGTTGGAGGACAGCTGTCAGAAACATGTGCTCAGTAAAGATCAGCTGATCTGAAGTCTCTCCTCCTGAACAATTAAGTGGTCTGATCAGTAGTTCTCAGGCCTTTCTAAGGTTGTGAAAAAATTATAATATTATTATATCTACTAACAGAAGTATAACTTTTTTTTTTGTGGTTCCATAGAACATTGGGTTTGAGAGTGTTGAAAACAATTGTATATATACAAGGCTTTATTATTAATATACTAATATAGCAAAATAGACACTACACTCTGTAAGAGTGTATTTCTCCTACATCATCCATATATAATCAAAAGGGTCAATCTTCTTAACATGACTTTATAATAATGTCTTGCCTTCCTGCTGTTCACAAAGGGTCATGCAGAGAACACGATAGTGGATGGGCTGGAATACCTGCCACCACCCAACCTGGGGTCTGTAGTACTTGTGGATATACCTTCAGCCCCCTGACCCTCACTCAGCCTTACCTATTGTGTCACATGCTTGACGACATCCAGTCCTTGCTTCTGGACCTCCTGGCACACCTTCTGAAGAGCACATAACACAGGAACACTTCACATTACCACATGCTGGTGGCTCTGCTCCTGGAACAAAATTATAATTTATGAAGATTCTTTTCATATGCCCAGTGATCTTCTATATCCTCGCTGATTTCCATTTTTCCACTTCTTCCTCTGAAATCTTCCATTGATCTTCCCTATATCTGACTCTTTCTTTAAGCCTCTCTTTTTTTCATCTCTTGTCTTTTTCTCTTTATCAGAACCCTGTTTCTGTTTTTATTATTTTTAAGTCATCGTTCCCTTGTCCATCACAAGGCAGTTGAGGCAACCTCTTCTGATTCTCCTTCTCTACCCCTTTTGGGAACTTCTAGTTACCAGATACTAAAGAGAAATAAGGGGAAAGCCAGGATGGCTCAGCGGGTTAAGCGCTCGCTTTGAAGCCCTGAGGACCGAGGACCGAGGACCGAGGATCGAATCCCGGCTCTGGCCCACACGGACCCACATGCTGAACTAGGGAGTTCCCACAGTTCAGGTCTCTAGCTGTCTTTGTCTCTGTATCTCTCTCTCTTACTGTCAAAAATAAAAATAAATATGCACTGAAGATAAAATAATTACTCTCTATAAAATAAAAAAAAGAATTAAAAAAAAAAAAGAGAGAGAAATAAGAAAATTACTGCCCATAGATCCTGACATTCTGATTAGAGAAGATTTCCTGGTGTTCTTTTTATGCACATCTGTACACTGAGCTATGATGATCTGCTCCAACAATCACACCTGAGATCCTACAGAGCCATGTCTTCCCATCTTTGGTACATCATTCTACTTCCACTACTTTGATTTTTCTCCTTGTAGCCTAAGAACAAAAAATATTATTCTTCCAAGGGACAAAATACTACATATTCTTTGACAATTGTAAAAGCAACTACCAGGATCACCTTTATATTTATCCAAATTGGTCAATGACTACTTATATCACTAACCACATTTAAAGCCTGCAAATCAGCAGTAGCCTTACATTTCTGAAAGTCAGCCAATCAGCAACAGCCACACTCCACAAAGCCTGTGTCTATGGCTAAATGAAACCCATTTATGATTGCTCCTGTACCTGAAAGTCTGCAGTCCTGAAACCACCACATGCTTTCCTAAACTCTATATAAAATTTTTACAGAAATTGTGTTAAATAAGTATGGTGCCTCCTTCCACCCCATGCCTTGTTAAGTAAGCAATAAATCCCCGTTTTAGCTTCAAATATCGCTTGGTGGGCTATTCCTTCAGCAGAGTTCCCACTAAGATTATCTTGCAGCTCTTGCTTAAGAAGGTCCTGTGAAACCCTTGGACCAACAAGTGTAAATCCCTGGCTTTCTGTGCCCAACTCCGATGTGTTCCTGATTCACTTCCAAGTGAAATTGTCTCAACAACAACTTGAGTTCTGATGTGTTGCATAAGCTCTCGTTCCTGAATTTGTCTTGTATGTGGTTAGGTACGAAGTAGTTAAACACTTGGTCTGGAGGCTCAGCATTTAGCAAATATTCTGTTAAGGTGCTTATTTTTCCACTACATTTACTCTCACTCTCTTTAGCCTATTTTCAAAAGTCTTGTCTCACATGTGTGTGTTTGTTCCAAATTTTTCTGTGCTTTGTAAATGTTAGAAGAAAGTGATTGGAAAAAAAAAAAAATGAATGGAGGCCTAGACCTGATAAGTGCGCAATCCATGACAGCCCCAAATACGAATTAATGCGTGTGAGTCCATTAGAGTGTAGCCAATTTGTACAAAGATATTTGGTCACACTTTGTCTTGAGTTTCTCACCAAAACCTTTTGTAATTACTTGATGTCTTGTAAATTTGTGAGAGACAATCACTTATTCAGCGAACAAGCTGAGGTCAACTATTACCATGTCGTTGATCAGATGTCTACCTTTCAGTCTCTGCTTGGTGGATAAACCCAGTAGTCCATTCACATGCAGAACATCGTTCACACTCATGACTGAATGTTGTGACCTCTTTGCTGTCCGTCAGTCATGGGTTTGTCTTTGCTAAAGCTGCCCTGTCCCACTGGCAGAACTCTAGTTCCTCTTTGTACTCTCAGTATAATTCTAACTATTTCACATATCTTAATAAAATCACAGAAGCTCACGAAAGATAACTTTGGATTTCATTGGGGAACTTCTGACACCTCAAAAGCATATAACAGTTGATAGTGCTTCTCTCTTAGTCCTGGATCATTTAGCTCTGGACAGTTATGTGTGAGAAATAAACCATTGTGTTGAAGCCACTGCATTTCTGAGCCGCTTCATTACAGCGTCTTAGCCTACGGTATATCCTAGTGGGCATAGGAGGTGGGAAACTCTTGTGGCCCTCAGGAGACCACAGACCACAAGGATCCTATGGACGATGTCATGAAAACCTCAGAAGCTGTGACTACTTCCCTCTGTCTGCTTACCTTTTTGGTGTATGTTGCTCTCCTGTTTCCTTTTATGTCTTGTCCATTGGTGTCCTTTTTTTTTTCCTTAAAAAAAAAAATAAACTTCATCATTCAGGCTCTGAATAGAATTCTCAAAGCCTCATAGGTCAGTAGTATTCAGTATTTCTTTCAGACTTTGCTCCACAAGAATGGGACAAAATTCTTGACTACCAGCACTGTGAGGTTAATTATAGAGTTATGATATTTTACTGTGTATGGACTTGAGTGACAAAAAGAGATGACCTTCATTCAAAATCTTTTTTTAAAAATTAGACAATAAAACCCTACTGGAGCTTTAAACTGAATGAGAACTATGATTCTATATCAACATGTCTCCTTTCTAAGTGCTTTCACGTAAATTTAACGTGCACTGAGGAGGCACTCTCCTATTCATTATGTCGTTGATAAGCTACTGTGCTAGAAGGCAGGAGACACTAAATTTGATGTGGAGAGTTTTCTTGACCCAAACTGGACTCTTGCCATTGTAACACATCCTCTCACTTGTCTTTAATCTAGTGCCTGAAGTTCCAGGAGCACAGAAAGAACCACAGTGGTGTTTGTGTTGTGTTACTGCCTCCATGAAAATGCTATGAAAACATGTGAATGTGAGAGGACCATTGGCTCTAGGTAAACAGAGATCATATCTTTTAATTACTATCGTGAATATCATAACAGGCAGCTATTCAGTGTTTACTGCTGAAAGTGAAGTCTCAATTCATGGACAGAGGCCTGTGACTGTCCACCTGAGATGTCTGTTTTGAGGTGGGTGGGTCACCTCAACTTCAGGGCTTACAAGGCAGGAGGGGCCTGAAAGCCTAAAGCCTTGCTCTTCCAATGGAAACGGTATATTCAAGAATGTGGGAGACTGAGCAGCAGCTCCCTGTCTCTCTATTCTCCTTCACAGCCTGAAGCAAGCCTCAGCCTCCTGGGTTCCTCAATTCACCAAGATGGCCCAGGTGGCCTGGGCCAGGTGCCCTGGTGTCTGGCTAAGCTAACATCTAATGTCACTGGGCTGCTGTCATTTATTGACTACAGAGCCAACTTTACAGAACCAGAAAGACAGGTGGTCACTTGTCTGGTTGGTGTAAGACAGAAGACTAGGCCTCTGCACCTGGCCTACAATGGGGTGTCCTACCTTTGGGCTTCCCTGGGACACATTGAAAGGAGAATAATTGTCATGGGCCACACATAAAATATACTAACACTAACCATAGCTGATGAACTTCAAAAAAAGTGAAAAAAATCTCATAATGTTTTAACAAAGTTTACGAATTTGTGTTGGGCCACATTCAAAGTCATCCTGAGTCGCATGCGGCCCGTGGGCCACAGGTTGAACATGATTGGCCAAGATGCTTGGTCTGCCTTGTGGAAAACTACAGACTGGCAGAGTGAAAACTTCCATTTCATTACGTAGTTGTGGAAATGAACTGTGGTGCTCAGTCAGTGGTCTGGGTTCCTTCTGGAAATTCCAAGTCTCGTTACATTTTATGAAAATGCCTTTTTCTGCTTATAGCTGTCCCTTCTGGATGAAACATCTGAGTGACAATACAAGATGATTGAGGAAGAAAGATGAAGTTACAGCCACTGGTGTGGTACAAATTCTGTGGCAATAAAGGAAGAACAAAAATCCCGGTGTCTGAGGAGGGGTCACTGTCCACCCTAGGACAGATGAGAGATGGAGAAGTACCAATGATATCTGTCTTTCAGAACTGCTCCGTGTCCTTCTTCTAGAAGGAAAACTCCCTGGTATAGCTCTCCCACCACAGAGATGTGGAGTCTGCCATTCCTCAGCAGACACAAGAAAACAGACTGCCAGCTTCTCCCCGTCTCATGCAGAACCCTCTGGACATCAAGGATGGGACACCATGATGGATCTAAGAACTACAACACTTATAGTGGACAAGAGAGCCACATTGGAGGCACTGTTCACCTTCCCCCTGGCTGATGAAGGTCCCCTTAGGGGACCTCAACAACTGTAAATGCTTCTCTTCCAGAGTTACCATGTGTGCCCTTCAGATTGCACTTCTTAGCTAAAAGCTGGGCTTTCACTTGCCTCCTCCTGCAAACATAGTGGACTACAGGTTAGGGCTGGTCATAGAAACGTGAAGCATATATGGCAGGGGTCATCATATTATTACCACTTATTAATGTAAGTTATAAGAATGAATTCTGGCATTAAACATCATTTTAATATCATAGAGAAGTAAAATCTTACTTCTTTTCCTCTTGAGTTTTCCCAAAGTAGAGTTGTTTCTGAGATTCACAGTATCTAGAAAATAATAGGTGGTAGTGAGGAGATAAAAATAATTATAAGTTAGGAATCCTAGGATTATTCATAGTACAGGGGTTTTAGTGTATAAAGATGTTTAGATTATCAGGTTTTTTTGAATTCTTTCTGCAGGAAATAAAAAATTACTGAATTGAAAAGAAGGAATTCAGGATGGGTCCTATGACTTCCTTTATGGGACATTAAAAATCATTCTTAAATACCTATATACTTAGCTTACTCATGGATATAAACAGGTATCTTATTATCTCCAGGTCTTACGGTTTTTTGATGAGGATTAAATAAGATCTCATGTGCAAAAGGTTGTAGAAAATCATTATATAAATTAGTGACATGCTGGAGAACATCCATCAAAAATATGTGCTCGGTGAACATCATCTGATCCGAAGTCTCCCTTCCTGACATTTAAGTGACAGATAAGGATCTGTTATGTTTTGAGTTCTTTCTAAGGCTTTGACAGTGATACTATTATTATCTACTAGCAGAAGTACACTTTAATATTTTTGGATAGCAAGAAGTATTGGGAGTGACAGAGATGGAAATCACTGTATAAATACAAAGTTTATTACAAATATGCTAATATAGCAAACTAGATACTGCCATTTCTTTTTTTTTTTTAATTTATTTTAATTTATTTATTTATTTTATTGTTTTTGACAGAGAGAGAGATACAGAGACAGAGAGAGAATTGAACTGGGGGAACTCCCCAGTTCAGCATATGGATCCGCACGGGCCGGGGCCGGGATTCGATCCTCGGTCCCCTGGGCTACAAAGTGAGCGCCTAACCCACTGAGCCATCCCGGCTTCCCCAATACTGCCATTTCTTAAAAATTTATTTTTATTGTTTTTGACAGAGAGAGAGAGAGAGAGAGACAGAGAGAAGGGGGAGGGCCCAAAGCAGTCTCCAAAGTTGCACATCATTGGTTTTCTACATAGTTTCATCCCACGGGTGGGCAAGGGGATATGCAGGGCAGGAACTGGGCCGGGAGCCACCCAATGCCCATGAGAACCAAACTGGGGACACACCCCAATTCAACATATGGATCCTCAAGGGCCAGGGCTGGGATTCGATCCTTGGATCCCAGGGCTGCAAATGAGAACTCAATCTTCTGAGTCATCCATTTCCCCTAGATACTGCCATTTTAAGAGTGTATTTCTCATAAAAAATGGCAATAGTTACATATCTATTAACAGTTACTTTCAATTTAAGTGATTAAAGGCTTCCATCAAAGACATGGAGGGTATTGTACTGAGTGGAGTGTCAAACAGAGGAAGACAGATGCAAGTTGACTTTGCTTATAGGTGAAATCCAAAGAGGAAAATAAACAGGTAGAACAGGAACACTTTTATAGATACAGAAAACATTTGGTTTGTTGTCATATGAGAGCAGGGTTGGGGGAGTGGGTGAAATAAGGGGGAGCGATTGAGAAGTTCAAACTGGTTGTTGCAAAGTAATAGTAATGAGGTTGTAGGGTATACAGAGGGAAATAGAGTCAATAATGTAATAATTATGTGTGGTGTCAGATCTAGATTTGTTGAGGTGATGGGAGGAAGGCTGGACGGGTGGGTGAAAAGGGAGAAGAGATTAAGTACAAATTCATAGTTACAAAATTGTCACAGGGATATAAAGTACAGCACAGGGCATACAGTCAACAATATTATAATAACTATCTATGGTGTCAGATGGGTACCAGATGTATCAGAATGATGATTTTGTAAGTTATATAAATGTCTCATCCCCTGCTGTATAACTAAACCTAATATAATATTGTATGTCAACTGTAATTGGGGGAGGGGGGTTGGAAAGAACGTATTTCTTGTACATCATCCATATATACTCAACAGGACAGATCTGTTAAATTGACTTCATAATGTTCCCTTGCCTCCCTGCTGTTCCCAAAATTGTCAGGTGAAACGGATGCAGAGAACAGGATAGTGGGATGGACTAGACCTTACCTAGGGCCTGGGGACTCTGTGGATACGCTCCCTTCTCCTGACTCTCCCACAGCCTTCCGCATGGTGTCACATGCTTAGAAGCCTTCAGCCCTTGCTCCTGGCATGTCTTTTGAGGAGCACATACCATAGAACACTTCTCATTACCACCTGCTTGTAGCTCTGCTCATGGGCTACTGTTGTGGTTTATGAAGACCTCGCATTGCCCCTGTGAGCCTCTTTTCTGAACTTTGTGCATCCCGTTATGCACTTCTTCCTCTAAAGTCTTCCACTGAGCCTCCCAATACACAAGTATAATGACTCTTTTTTTTAATTGTTTAATTTATTTGGGTGATACTGGCTAGTAAATACTACATAGCTTCCAGGTGTACAACTCCACAGTACCACAGTACCTCGTCCATGTGTCACAACATGAGTTCACTGCCCAGAGTCAGCTTTCTTTCTATCACCATGTATTTTGCTCCCACCTGCTCCACTCTCAACCTGCTCCTCCCTTACCCTCAGGTAACCACTAAACTATTGACTCTGTATATGACTCTTTCTTTAATTGTCCTCTCTTGTCTTTTTCTCTTTATCGGGACTCTTTTTCTGTCATTATTATTTTTTAAGTCAGTTACCTTACTCTTCACGGGGTAGTGGGCTAGAGGTAAGCTCTTCTGATTCTTCTTCTCTCTCCCTTTTGGGAGCTTCCCGTTCACCAGACACCAAAGAGAAACAAGAAAACCACTGTCCACGGATCCTGAGACACTGATTAGGGAAGATTGCCGGCTGCTCTTGATGCACATCTATACTCTGAGCTTCGATGAATTGCTTCTTCAGAAAAATACACCTGCTCCGATAATCACCCCTGAGATTCTACAGAGCCATGTTTTCCCATTTTTTGTACCTCATTCTGCTTCCTGTACTTTGATTTTTCTCCTTGCAGCCCTAAGAATAAAACAAGAAGTTCTCCTTTGTCCAGAAGCAAACTATACATTCTTAGAAAACTGGAAATAATAACTACCAGAATCACTTTTAAACTCATTCCAATTGGCCAACGACTACTTACATCGCTAATCACATTAAAAGCCTACAAATTAGCAGCAGCCTGACACTTCTGAAAATGAGCCAATCAGCCACAGCCACCCTCCAGAAAGCCTGTGTCTATGGCTAAATGTAGCCCATTCGTAATCACTCCTGTAGCTGAGAGTCTGCAGTCCCTGAACTACACACTTTCCAAAAATCTATATGAAATCAAGTCTCCATTTTTTTTAAATTTTATTATTATTTATTTTTGACAGAGAGAGAGAGAGAGAGAGAGAGAGATACAGAGACAGAGAGAGAACTGAGCTGGGGGAACTCCCCAGTTCAGCACATGGTTCTGCACGGGCCGGGGCCGGGATTCGATCCTGGGTCCCCAGCGCTGCAAAGTGAGTGCTCAACCCACTGAGCCATCCCGGCTTCCCCAATAGTCTCCATTTTTAAAGAATTGTGTTCAATAGTATGGTGCCTCCTTCCACATGTGCCTTGCCAAGCAAGCAGTAAATCCCTATCTTAGCTTCAGATATCGCATGTGGGCGATCCCTTCAAAGTGGCGTTCCCACAGCTGGCTTTGCTGGCATGGCGGTGAGCATGGCTGCTTTACAAAGTGGCGTCCCACCCAAGATTGTCTTACAGGTTTTTGCTTAGAAAGTTCTTGTGAGATGCCTTCGGACCAATAGGTGTAAATCCCTGGCCTCTAGTGTCCAACTCAGATTGTCTACCTGATCCAGTGCCACGAACAACTGAGCTCTGCTGTGTTTCATGAGCTCCCATTTCTGAATCTGTCTTGTTATTTAACGATGTGTACATGGTTAAGTACAAAGTAGTTACAATGTGGTTTGGAGGTGCAGCATTTAACAAATATTCTGTTAAGGAGCTTATTCTTCCACCCAAAGTATTGATTTGCCAACCAGTACCTACTATTTTCAGACCATTATCTACCACTTTCTTTCTTCAAAGAAAAAACAAACAAACATATATTTCATAGGTAGGAATCTATTTTGCAAATGAAACTATCAGATTAAATGTACTCATAAAGGATTAACTTCAGAATATTTCAAAAATTCTGTAACACATGATCTATTTAAAGTTAGTGTGAATGTCAGTTTCTCTCCCATATGCCAGATTCAAAATCTGCAGGGAATAAACCAGAGGAAGGACGTTGACCCTGAGACAAGCAGGAAAGGTAAGGCTGACCAAAGGTCTCCTAGTGGGAAAGTCCCTGCCCTCAGACATCCTCCCTATGAGTTCACCTGACCTGAAGGGTAACATGGCTCCTGACACTGTCATCAGAGGCCGAGAACAGTGCACTCATCTCATGCCCTCCCCTTACACCTAATGTCTCTAGTCTCGATCCTTCACAGCTGACTCTCCACAGAAGAAAAGCAGCACAGGAGGGGTGAAGATAGGGTGAGAGGCTCCTCCCTGTGGACAGAGAAACAAAGATTCGATTCATTAAACGGACACTGAAATCACAGTTACCTTCTCCATCACCTAGTCGTTGGCTGGGCACCTCCTCCGGTTCTTTGATCATCTGGGGAGATGCAGGGTCACAGGACACTGAAGAGAATCAAGGAAATGAGCTGACACAGGCTGTCTAGAGCACAGGTGAGCTGCTCTTTGGGAAACGAGACATCTGCTCCAAGGACCTCACCTGAGA